>JAQHUG010000030.1:3342657-3355960 GCA_028555095.1 Dicrostonyx torquatus
ACAGATCTTCCTTTCTCTGTACACTTCAGACACTGAGGACAGATCTTCCTTTCTCTGTATTCTTCAGACACTGAGGACAGATCTTCCTTTCTCTGCACACTTCAGGCACTGAGGACAGATCTTTCTTTCTCTGCACACTTCAGACACTGAGGACAGATCTTTCTTTCTCTGTAACTTCGGGCACTGAGGACAGCCCTTCCTTTCTCTGTATACTTCAGCTCTTGGGCCACGCTTCCAGCTGCTTTCAGTTTTTGAACTGGCATCTGGCTTTCTCTCATTCCACAACTGTCTCCCAGAGATCCTTCTCATCCTGAGGGTGTGGCAGATCAAACACCTCCCTGAATTGTGGTTGTTTCTATTCATGGTCATCAGACCCCAGGGTAGCTCGGTTTTAAGTACTAGGCTCCTCCTGGGGGAGGGGTACTGTGACCTGCTGTCCTGTGGACATGACTTGTCCATTACACAAACTCACAGCCGCTCTGGTTATCTGCCCAAGACCTGCGTAAAATAAACTGACCAGAAATTCCAGCATGGAGGTGGGATGTATTCCTAAGGCCTCACCGAAGTGAGTAGCTGTTGGTGGTTGATGGCCACAATGGAAAGAAGCAGCACTTTTCTAGAAATGTTACCCTGGCAGGATGCATGAGCCAGGGCTTAACCCCACAGCCATGTGCATATGGACTCAGTGGTTGTGTGTGTGTGTGTGTGTGTGTGTGTGTGTGTGTGTGTGTGTATAAACAATTAATGATAAAAGAAGCCATGGATTTGAAGGAAAGCTGGGGGAGGGGTTACGCGGCAGAGTTTGGAGGGAAGAGAGAGGGAAGGGGGAAATGATGCAATTATACTAAAGTTCTCTTATTTTTTTTAAAAAAATTATTATCCTTTTTTGAGATTATGAGCTAGAAAGGGAGATAGCCTAGAAGGAGGAAATATGGGGTACCTATAACTAAGATGTACTGTATACGTTTATGAATTTCAAAGTATAAAAATAAAAAACTTTATTTTTATTTAACACAACACAAAGATGTCCCCTGGTGAACTCTCCTCTGGGGCTGACCTAGTCCTCCAGAAAAGTCTCTGGGTCGAGAGCCACATGTGGACTTGAGGTTTGTCTTAGAGTAAAGATGTCACTATCGCCTCACCATAGTGACCGGGAGGCTTTTCTTCCCTCTCCCTTCCCTTCAGTGAGTTTCTAAAGGCCTTCCTTGTTTTCTTTGAGCTCACCTTTTTCTTCTTCTGAAACTCTTCCTTTTAAAAAAAAAGATTTATTTATTAAATATACCACATTCTGCCTCTATGTATGCCCACACGCCAGAAGAGAGTACCAGATCTTATTATAGATGGTTGTGAGCCACCATGTGGTTTCTGGGAATCGAACTCAGGACCTCTGGAAGAGCAGCCAGTGCTCTTAACCACTGAGCCATCTCTCCAGCCCTTCCTTTTTTTAATTATTGTTAAAAGAAAAATTTACATTTACTCCCCTTGTCCCGGGCCCTCCCGCTCCCCCCTACCCCACCGCCCTCCCCCTACTTCCCTGATATGGGGCAGGATACCCTGCACTGTGGAAAGCCCAAGGCCCTCCCCCCTCCATCTCGGCCTAAGAAGGTGTGCATCCATATAGAATAGGTTCCCAAAAGGCCAATATATGCGGAAGAGATAGGTCCCTGTGCCAATATCCTTGGCTTATCTGTCAGTACCCATTGGCAGCCACATTCAGAGAGTCCAGTTTGGTCATATGCTCATTCAGTCCTGGTCCAGCTGGATTTGATGAGCTCCCAATAGATCAAGCACACTGTCTCAGTTGGTGGGCCAGTCCCTCAAGGTCCTGACTTCCTTGCTCATCTTCTCCCTCCTTCTGCTCTTCCACTGGGCCTAGATAACTCAGTCCCTTCCTCTGATGTGAATGTGGGTCTCTGGCTCTATCTCCATCCATCATGCGAAATTCTATGGTGATGATCAAGATATTCATCAATGTAACTATGGGGAAAAGTCATTTCAGGCACACTCTCCTCTGCTGCCCAAAAACCTAGTTGGGGACCTCCCTGTGAACACCTGGGATCCCCTCTAGATACAAGTCTCTTGCCAATCATAAAATGACTCCCTTAATGTAGATACCTTATTCCCTTCTCCAATATCCACCCCAGCCCTTCCTTTTTAATTCACACTCTGAGAGTTCCTAGTTCTCTATCTTTCCTGGAATTCAGTGGGTGGAGTTTTCTTTTGCTTTGAGCAGGAAAGACCATGTTGGACTTTGGGTAACCTTAACAAAACACTTGTGCTGGGTTCCTGGCCTTTTGTTTTCTTAACCTGTTCTTGTGCCTTGCGATTCATGAATTAACCCAAAACTCATGAGTGTTTTGTTTCCTGTGTCCATCGTTTTAGCAAAGGAGAGTCGATTGAAGGAGTCATGAATGAAGTGGGTCCTCACCTTACACAAAACATCAGCAGCAAATAAATGTAGTGGCTCCTGCCTGTATGTCACTGTCATGTTTTTAAGGCAGGAGGTCCAAGAAACCAAGAGACTGTATTCCCTGCCTCCACATGCCTGTAAAGCTCCAGGAGAGGGGGTGTGGCTGCTGCTGCCCTCTTTGCTTCTCACTCCATGGAAGTTCATCATGGATTCACGTGGGCTATGATTCACCATTGCCTGTATAGGATTCATAAGTAGACAGAACTAATGGTTACAGGGTTTTTCATCATGGGCACAACCTTGCTTGTCAAAGCAGATAGTGTCCCTTGACTCAGGACCTACTTGGGCAAAGGAAGGAAATGAACATTTATTCACCTCTATTTCCTAATTCTAGAAATGTAAATTAACATGAGTACAAACCATTAAGTGTGCATGGTAAATACTGGTAAGAAATGCCGTATTGTCACCGGAAATTGAAGCTTCACTTATGTGGGCTGGAGGAAGTAAATTGGAACTGCTTGGCTTTACTTATTTTCTGTTGTTGTCAATGTTGTCCTTCATTGACTTTTGTTCCTTGTCCTCATTTGCTTTCTCTGATTCCATTCTGGAAAACATGGTCTGCGAAAGAAAACAGCTTTGCCTTATAGTACGGATCTTCCTTTCTTGAATTGATTTCCTAGTTTCATTTCTGTCACTGTGATAAAATTATCGTGACAAAAACGGCTTAGGGAATAAAAGCTTTGTTTGGCTTGTATTTCTAGGTTACAGTCCATTGTTGCAGGAGAATGAAATGGCAGGAAGTTAGACAGCTAGCTGCATTGCATCTGCAGTCAAGCGCAGGGACAAAGGAATTAACTGCTTAAATACTCAGGTACTTTCCCAAACTCTTATAAAGTCCAGGATCCCAATCCAGGGTGTAGTGCTGCCTACTTTAGGCTATATCTTCCACATTAATTAAGGGAATCAAGATATTACCCATAGGTTAACCTGATCTAGAAGGTCTCTCATTGATACTCACATTGATTTGCAAGTGATTCTAGGTTCTGTCAGATTAACAATTAATCTAACCATAACAGTCAGGGTCTCACCAAGCAGCCCACTTTTGCCTTGAACCCATGATTTCCCTCCTCAGTGTCCCCAGTGCTGGGATTGCAGCACCTCATCAGATTTATCATCTGTGGTTTTAAAGTCCTCTCAGTGTCAGTGATAAGTGTGAATGTCATTTAGGGATGTTTTACTCTGGGATCACCTCTACTGTTTCGGAATAAGAGAAGGGCTGCTCCCACACCTAACAATGTATTAATTTCTCATCTATCTTCACATTTTATACTCTCTATTCTTCTTCTGTTTTTTTTCTTCTGACTTTCTTCTTCATCTAATAAAACCCAGCTTTAGTGATCATCATCAAACTGTTCTTGCCATGAGCAGCAGAAAACAGCTAAGTGATAAACGTGATGTCAATCTTTAACTTGATAGGTACTTTCTGCCGAAGGTGTGAAATTCTACTTGAGGCTCTTCCTGAATTCTGAGATCCCAGTATCCTTTGGTATCCCTAAATCTTGATTGTATGGAATAAAGATACAGTAATTATATACAATTATTATAAAAATACAGTATACTCAGGAAATATCTTTACATAGAGATAAATGTGATTTTATCTTCTTGTGCTTAGAGTTGAACTCAGGGCCTTGAATATATACTTTATCACTGACCTGTGTCCAAGGCCTTATTATTATTATTTTGATTTAATCCTCTTTGGTGGATGGATATAATTTTATGTAAAATATAGCAAACTAAAGCTGGTTAAATGACTCATTGGGTCAAGGCAGCTGTCACCAACCCTGATGACCTGAATTTGATCCTGAGTTGTGTATCTGGAACACTCGCCAGCAAGCTGTCCTCTACCTCCACACATGACCATGGCCTGCCTCCTCCAAGTAAAAAATAAATATAAAAACAATAGAAATTCAGTCAAAGTTTGTTTTATGAATTTTTCTCCAAATCAAATGTATATTCTAATCTTCCTTAGGATTCACACTTTTATGCAAATTCCTACTGGATGTCTTTCTGCCACATAAGGCTCCACATCCTGCTGATTTACATCCGAAATTTTTCTCACATTTCTTCCCAGGAATTTTGCTTGAAAGGAAGTTCTGCATTACTGTATTTAACTTATAAAATATGGTTTTAGTAATTTCCTACTGAGAAAACTCCTAGAAATAGTGACATGGGATCATTTCCCTCTATTGCTCATTCTCATTTTCCCGATCTAGTCCTTCTGCCTTCCTACGATATGGAATGAACCCTTAGCAAAGGTGTTAGCCAGCTTCCTGTTCCTGTGACCGAGCACCTGAGGTGAACAATTTAAAAGGAGCTGGTGTTTATATGGGCCTGTGGTTTCAGATCACAATTCCTTGGCTCTGTTGCATTAGGCCTATGACAAGGAAGCACATCACTGGGGAGGTCGCTTGAAGAAGAAACCTCTCCCAAGAACACAAAGAGGAAGGACAGCACCCCTTCAAGAGGTACATCCAAAATATCATAATTATCACCCACTTGGTTCTGCTTCCTCAAAATACCACCATCCCCAAATATTGTCGCAAGATGAGGGATGCACCTTTAAAATACAACCTTTAGGGGAGCTTTCAGAGCTTATCTCTAACTGTCAGGTCTGTTGGAGATTCTGAGACCTCCCATACCTAGTCTCAGGGGAATCTGATGGCCCATCTCTGCCTCCTTGCTCAAGCATACTTTCTCACATGCTCTGGTTCTTCTTCTCCCTTACTGCTGGCTCTCTGTCAGTTTACTTCGTCATTGACACTCATCTTTCAAGGCCCTGAATGCAACAGCAATTAAGATTCAACCCTTCATCCACCATGATCAGTACAAACTTCCTTGGTGGTCTTGCCCACCTACTTGGCCTTAAATGTCATCAACATCCTTACTACTCTCTCATTCACATGCATGACATGGCTCTGCTTCAAAGCTAATTGTCTTCGATATGAGCCTATTCCATAGCTCCAGATGGATATTTAATAAATGTAAAAAGCTTAATATGTGTGAAAGATGATTCTCAACACCCCACAGTGTTTACTACCCAGTAAACTGTTCTACCACCTGTTCAACCCCGAAACTATACACAGAAACTATATTAATTGCAACACTGCTTGGCCAATGACTTAGGGGTATTTCTAGCTAGCTCTTATATCTTGAATTAACCCATTTCTATTAATCTGTGTATCACCACAAGGCTGTGGCTTACCCGGCAAGGTTCCAGCATCTGTCTCCTTCAGCAGCTACATAGCATCTTCCTGACTCAGTCTATTCTCTCTATATATATCCTTCCAGCCTGGCTTTACTCTGCTAATTCATTTGCCCAAACAGCTTTATTCATCAACCAATAAAAGCAACAGACATACAGAAGGGCATCCCACATCACACATGAATCTTCCAATGGATGGATTCTCATCCCATTTAGAAAGAATACAAAGTGTATCATCCCATGGTCTCGTGTCCTGCATAACCCATCTCCTAGGTATTTATCTAAACCTCAACTCTCCCTGAGGTATCCTCTCTCTGGCGTCTAGCCTCATTGACCTCAAAGAAACCATGCACATCCCCACCCTAGTGATTGTACTGTTGCTCTGCAAAAGTTCTTTCTTCCTGATTTGGGTCAGACATCTTCTTTTTGAAAGACTGGTGCTTTCTGGTGTATTCAGGGAGTGCATTCTCTCTTCCCATTTCCTTGAGAAAAACCCACAACCAAAGGTTGGAAGCTCACAGTTATGTTGGATGGAGTAATATGCTCTCCTAAAGATTTGAGGAGAGATGAAAATGCCCTGCTCTGTAGTGTGAAGCACAAAGCCTGGGTGTGTGTGGCCCTCACAACCTCTGGAGGGGGAAGATACCCTTTCATGAGCTTCAAGATGAAAACTGCCTGTGTGTGAACTAGAAACAACAACCTGTCCAAAAGCGCCCCCTAACTTTGTGCTCTATCCCAGGAGTGCTCAAGCGACAACAGCTTTTCCCTGCCACTAGCAGAAGGTATTTGGCAATGTCAGAAGCTAAGAGGAAGCAGTATGGGGAGCTAGAGCTAATTACATCTAATGAGTTAAATACCTGATGCTGTCAAACATCCTACAGTGCACAAGACTTCAAATGTCAATAATGCTGAGGCTGAGGAGCCTGTCATAGTCCTTTCTTTTAATTTAGTTCTAATTTTACTTTAATTGAATTTTCATGAATTTGTTTTAATGAAAATATAATTACACTATTTCCCCCTCCCATTCCTCTCTCCAACTCTTCCCATATCTCTTTACTCCAATGACTTTGTTACCCACCTATCAAATCTTTGTCTACTTTTTCTATTATTAATATTACTATTATTACACATACTGATATTAAACATGTCAGTACAACCTGCTGGGTCTCGTAAATGTTCCTTATAAATATAAAATTCCAAGGCTGCTTTGGAAATTGGTATGACAGTTTCTTAGAAAATAGGGAAGCAATCTACCTCAAGACCCAACTATACAAATTTTAGGCATATACCTAAAGGATGCGCAATCATACCACAAGGACACTTGCTCAACTGTGTTCATAGCAGCATTATTCATAATAACCAGAACCTGGAAACAACCTAGATCGTCCTCAACCAAAGAGTGGATAGGAAAATGTGGTACATTTACACAATGGAATGCTACTCAGCTGTAAAAAAAGGATGACCTCATGAAATCTGCAAGCAAATGGATGGAACTATAGAAAAAAATCATGCTGAATGAGGTAGCTCAGACCCAAAAAGACAAACACAGTATATGCTTACTGATATGTGGTTATTAGGAGCAAAGTATAGGATAACCATCAGCCCCACAGCCCCAGAGAGGCAAGATAACAAGGAGGGCCCAAAGAGGGATGCATGGATTTCCCTGAAAAGCTGAAGTAGAAAAGATCTCCTGGGTAAATAGGGGACAGAGGTTGGGGAAATGGGAACTAGAGGAAGCAGGTTGGGTGGACTGGGTGCAGGAGATGGGCTGGAGATAGGATGGAAGGGGAGAGTAACAAAAGAGACATCTTGATAGAAGGGTGGCATTTTGGGATTAGGGAGAAACCTGGTGCCAGGGAAACCCCCAGGAACCCACAAGGATGACCCCAACTAAGACTCCTAGCAGTAGTGGAGAGGGTGCCTGAACTGGCGCCATCTACCATAAGGAGATTGATGACTTCCCTAACTGCCATCAGAGATGCTCTATCCAGTAACTGATGGAAGCAGAGGCAGAGATCCACATTAGCATATCTTCTTGTGCTGTCATTGCTGGTCATGCTTAAGCAACCATGTTGTTTGTAGATATATCATGAGCATAGCTTCCCTGTCATTGGTTGGAGACATAATCTCACGGTAGACTTCCTGGTCCTCTGGCTCTTAAAAACCTTTTCACGCCATCTTCTGTAATGTTCCCTAAGAATTGGGTTCAGTGGTTGTGTTGTAGATGTATCTGCCAGGGATAGCTACCCCATGACCACTGAATCTGCTTTTTTGGCCAGTTGTGGTTTTCTGTAATGGTCTTCATCTGTTGCAAAGAGAAGCTTCTTTGATGGAAGTGAAACTTATGTGAGGATACTTAAGGATGAGCATTTGGAATGCTGTTAGAAATCTTGCTGTCCCATTAAAGTGGTGGTAGTAGGCTCTCCTCTCAGATCATAACCTCATTGGCAATGGGTAATTGGTTAGGTTTCCAGTACCATTGAGCAAGCCTTGAGTCCAATTAGAGAGCTATTGGTTACTGTCAAGATCCGAGTGTCGTTTTGCATGTTTAGGAATATCTTGAGGCTATGGTCATTGTGGTTCATAGGCATCACAACCGAGTATAGCACTATTGATCGCCTTCTTTTCCTCTTTGGCAGCTCGCATAGCACTTTCTATCAAAGCTAGTTCTCAAGGAAGAATGTTTTAGGGTAGACCCAACTGGAACCTTCCTAGCCAAGTGTCCAAAAGCATGTGGTATACAAACAACAGTCCTGCGTACAAAGTATAAACACACAGTTACAAACAGGTTATGGATCTTAACAGAGTTTTCAATAAGGACTTACTTGCCGGAGTATTAAATTTTGAGCATTAAGCTTAAAACACATTCTCTTTTAATGTGTTTATGTGTTCCATACTCTTACTATGTGCTGTCATTGCCATTTTTCTTCCCTGGGTCATTAGAGGGACCCCACAATTTAGGAGGGTATTTATGGATACTTGTGTTTACATTGTTTCTATTTCCGATTTATTCTTCTTAATCATCTTCACCTGTATGGTCATGTCACCAATACAATGTTACAAGCACCACTGGTGAAGGGCCAAGGCAGATGCATGAACACCTGGTAAAGAAGTTGCCTCAAAACCATGCACACTGTCTTCAGAGTTTGCAAATACTGTAGTATCTTCAGGAAGACAAACACAAAAGTCAGCTGCAAAATCAGCTCCTGAAAAATTCTAAGGATTCAAACCCATTTGGAATAGTCACTTGACTGGGCAGGAGGACTACTATAACCTCACTAGGGCCTAGACACTCCTAAGCCATAGTGGTGGTTATATCCATCCATATGCCACCTACCTCCTCTGGAGCCAGAAAAGGCCATGATTAGGTGAAAATCTAATTAGAAAGCAAACAGGTATACCACAGTTTTGGAGTTAGGGGCAGAAAGAGAAAAGCCTTCGTAGCAAGTAAGCCACAGAACGGTAGACCAGGCAGACAGGAAACTCCATAGAACAGCCAAATCATGAGGGCAAGCTACAGGTAGCCTTGCAATTCAGCCAAGCAGTTCTCCAGAACAATTTCTAGGAAACAAGTTGCTTCAACAAGCGTTGAAATCAAAAGGGCCTTTATCTGTAGGTGGCCAGGTCTACACAACCGGTTCTTCCTAGCAATCACATTGTTCTTTGATTGTGTAACTGGCAATATTTAATAGCAATGGTCGGTCAGGTTCTCTGTCATCACATTGTGATGTGATCACATCAGATTGTCTCCCATTGTCTTTGAATACTAACTGCCATCTGTGATTGATAGTCAAGCTTCCACCTCCCAGAACGGAGTGACATTATAAAATATCTAAACAAACACATTGTTCAGAGAGATGGGTTTCTGATTTCTTGGGTCTAGGTTCTCTTTGGGTCTAACTTGGGTTTTATATTTCAGATTCCTCAATTTCCCTTCCTCAGCATTTCCTCTTCTTAAATAAGTAACAGTAGTCTGATCTTGGACCACAGAATGTTTTGTTTTTAGGTCATCCAAACCACACGACCGTTGTTTATGGTAAAGAATATGAAGAAGAGTTGATGTCTCCTTATATCATCAATGGGCAGATTCATTGAGCGGTTTAAGATGAATACTATAAAGAACTCATTGAATTGGGTGAAGGGATGCCCAGTGGTACAGCACGTGTTTTAGGACATGTGATGTCCTTGGTTCAACCTCGATTCCCATATATAAAACTTCAATAAAAGTACAAATTCAAAAAAATAATACAAATTAAGATACTTAGTAATGTAAATTCCTACTGACTCTTACACTTCCCTGCCTTATCTGTGTTGCAGGTTCAGATTTAGTGGTCGTATCCTGGGACTGGCTCTGATCCATCAGTATCTCCTGGATGCTTTTTTTACAAGGCCCTTCTATAAGGGACTCCTGAAGCTGTAAGTGTCCTGTAGGATAATTCTCCCCAGGCTTTCTGCAGGATGACAGCGCTGACCTTTCTTATGTCTCTGGCATTTTTGCCAATTTGGTTCCAACCATTTCTAATAAGTTTCCATCTATTTCTTGTTCTGAGTGCATATACATTTTCCATACTTTTTAGTGTAATAAAATGGCATTGGGAGACTTTATGTACGTGTAAGAAATTACTCTATTAACTAAACTGTATATAGAAATGATAACATTGTGAACATTGTTGAATAGAACTGACTTGTTTTTTAGTTAGTTACCTATGAGTCAATAATTCTTTAATTTTTATTATTGAAACTTTAGCAGTTTTTTTCAAAAGGAAATTATTAAATAAATTAAAACTATTGAATTACTGCTTCATCAATGTATTTGGAATTATCAAGTAATTATGAAACTTATTATGTTTTATTGAAAATAAGCATAATCACATTTGGAATGAGGTCTGGAAGACCTTTATTCACTCATTTTCTTGCTACCTTTGACTCTCCCAGGCCTTGTGATTTGAGCGACCTAGAATATTTAGATGAGGAATTCCACCAAAGTCTGCAGTGGATGAAGGACAATAACATCACAGATATTCTCGATCTCACCTTCACTGTTAATGAAGAAGTTTTTGGACAGGTTTGTGTCATATGGACATGGAGAAGACATTTTATTGTTTGCTATGGTTAAAGCTAAAAAACAAAGCTTAGCCATCTTAGAATATTTTAAGTGTACACTGCAGTGCTCTTAAGTTCATTCCCATCGTTTAGCATCCAATCTCTAGAATTTCTTGCAAAACTGAAACTCTACCAATTAAACCATACCCTTTAATTCCTCCCACCCTGTAGCTCCTGGGAAATACCAGATAATTTCTATTTTTGTGATTTTTGAGTCTAGGTAGCTCAAATAAGTATCTGTTTCTGTCATCCTCGTGGTTATTGTGAATAACATTGCTAATGACATTAATGACCAGAGATCTGGTTTGCCTACTGCTGGTCCTTTTGTATTACACATATTCATATAAGCAATTTCAGGTATAGGAGTGTTGAATCATATGTTAGTGGGATTTTATTTTTAAATTAAATATCAAGAATCTCAATGGTTCAAACCAATGTCCTCTGCAAAAGCAGCGAGTGCTCTCACCTACCCAGCCCCCTCTCCAGCCCCAGGACTTCTTTTATGAACAGCACTGCCAGGGGCTCTTCCTTCCATCACTTCGATGGTTCTACAATATGATATGGCTCTACCCTATGCAGGGGCTTTGAAAATCAAATGTAACCATGGATCATTAAACAATCCAAATATACCATAAGATATGGTATATACCATAAGATAAGGTGTTTTTGTATCTTCAAAACTACGTAATAGTTCAAAACTACATCCACTTAGTCCTCCAGTATGCATAGGTCTCAATACTACATAGCAAGAAATTTCCCATGTATTTGCTGCAATAATTTACTAATATAATATTAAATCTGTTGGCCAAATGGGTAGGAAACTCTCCAGTCATTCAAATCTCATACTAAGTCATAAAACACAAATAAAGAACACTGCTAACAGCAAAAGATGGGTTAATGATATCTAAACTGATATGACATTTCTGAGATATATTTTCAAGAGGAAAAGATAGTGAATAACAGAGTATATGCTGTATATGTATGTGTTGTGTATATTTATATGTGTGTGTTAGCTTGGAAAAACATATAGAGTATATTTTTATATCTCTAGTACATGAAAAGCAGCAGACAGATCTTAGCTCCCAGTTGATGAGTTTGTCTTTTGAAACATGAGCGCCATGTTGAGTGGAGACTGCTCTGCTCCTTCGTGGTCCTGCTTCCTAGCCATGTTTGCAGCCAGCTTGGAAAAACAAACCTTTCTACCGGCTTCCACTTTTCTTCTTCTCATTGGGTGCCCAAGGAAGGGCTTGTCACATAACAGCCGTAATCTGCTGCTCTAAACTGAGATTCAGAGGCATCAAATATCTGATCGTAGTGTTGAGACTGTAGCTCTTCTAAGATGTTTAAAAATGGGGTTCCAACAACGAAAACTTTCCTGGTAACTTCCAGGGAAAGAAAAAGACAATTTTGTGCTGTCGTCCTAAACAATAACGACCCTTCTGTTTACTTGCAAGGTAACGGAGAGAGAGTTAAAGTCTGGAGGCGCCAACACGCAGGTGACTGAGAAGAACAAAAAGGAGTACATTGAGAGGATGGTGAAGTGGCGGGTGGAGCGCGGTGTGGTGCAGCAGACCGAGGCCTTGGTGAGAGGCTTCTATGAGGTAAGACCCCGGGTGACCTAGGAAAGTGGGCCATAGTGCTCTGTTATGGAACCCGTGCCTCTCCTGGAGCTCAGTGAGGAGCAAAAACTCAATAGTTTGGGACAGAAAGAAAGAAAGAAGCAAGAGAGGCAAGGTTTACAGTCTCACGCCCAGAGGGGCTAGATGGATGGAGAGCCAGACTTCTTCATGAATGCAAGCCCTGTTAGAAATTAAATATTCTCAGTAAATTGTCATTGGTTTGGCCCTGTTGTAACAGGTGAGGAAGCATCCAGTGTTTCCTGGGTAGCTATGCAGAGGTGACATTTCCTTTCACTGAAGCAAAGCAATGGCAGAAGCAGTGGGGAGTGCTAGCCTCTCCTGCTGGGTGTCTGTTTTGCCACATGTCATCAGGCTGAGCAGGAAATTGAGAAGACAGACAGCTGCTAGACTTCCCACGCCAAAAAAAAAAAAAATGGTGCCATTATACTTCGATTTAGAAATTCAGTTTAGAAGGTTCTTTTCTAATTCAGTGTCCACCACTTGTTGGTCCAAAGCGGGCAGCACTGGAGGCATTCAGCTGAGCCTGGCGGACCTGGCAGTAGATGTGAAGCCATAGCACAAAGCTCTGCCCAACAGGCCTGCCCAATCCTTAGCAGGGAGGGCAAGGAAACGGGGGAGGGGGGAAAGAGGGAAAGGAAGGGAGCTGCAAGAAATGCATAACAATTTCATGAGAAAGGCAAGCATGTTTAACTTGAAAAGTTAAATATGATTTCAGAAAATCAAGTTGAGACTGTTAGTGAAATCAGGAAGGGTCTGAAATGCTAAGAAGCATGGGATTTTCCCTCTGTTCCCAGCCCACGAAGGACTGTATTCTAAAATGCTCATCAGTGACTTCCGCTGGGGTTTCTGTAGTAAAAAGCATAGACTGAGCTTTTTTTTTTTTTTTTT
>JAQHUG010000030.1:3380924-3392174 GCA_028555095.1 Dicrostonyx torquatus
TGTACTTCCCACTTTCCCTTCTGTAAGGTTCAGTGTGGCTGGCTATATGTTGAGGTCTTTGATCCATTTGGACTTGAGTTTTGTGCATGGAAGGCACCTATTTTCAACTTTAAAAAACAAAATGTACACATTGTTAACCCAGCAAAGAGGTGCCTGATGGATGTCCTTTTTACTCTGACGCAGACACCATAAGGCCTTTATTACTTCATAATGATTGTAGTCCTTCCATGTTGAAGATGCCAAATGCATATTCCAGGACACCCCCCAAAAATCACATTCAACAACTCTGCGAAATATGAGCCATGTCAGAAGCAAGGTTCTTACTGCACCTTCCACTCCAGTGCACACGCATCTTTCAGGTTCGGCCTTCTCCTCAAGTCCATCTTCTGCATTTCATTATGCAGGGTATACAGATTTTAGTATACATTGTTGCAGGGTTTGCATATTTCAGAGAAAGTTTGGGTGGGAGAAGACTGTATTTGCTCCCCTAAAATAACAAAGGTAGAAGTAGGACACACGTATATATTGGACAGAGTATCTCTGCATGTAAACCACTTGCCACCAAATTCCTCCACCCCTGTCCAGAAGACAATATGGTGTTAAATAATAATAATAATAAAGTATAAAATTAAAAAAAATAATAAAGTATTAGACTGAATCCAGAAATAAATTCACATAGCTGCAGCCATGATCTCAATGAAGCTGCCAAAAATACACCTTGGAAAAAAGACAGCCGGTTAACAAATGGATAACTGGATATCCAAGTGCAAAGACTACCTAGATCCCTAGCCCTCACCCTGACAAAAATTAACTGAAATTGAATCCTAGACCTTAATGTAGGAGCTGAAGCTTTGAAACTACAGAGTAAAACATGCAGAAACACAAAGATATAAGAAGAGGTGGTGATTTTCTGAACAAGTGTCTAAGAGCTCAGGAAATAATAGCAAGATTTTACAGATGCAGTTGCACTGAACTGAAAAGCTCTGTCCAGCAAGGGTGAGAGTCACCAGAATGAAGTGGTACCCTAGGAATGGAAGAGATTGCAAGCTGTTCACCCTGGCGTGTTTGTAGATGAGAATGCAAGAAGTACACACTAAATTGAAACTATTGAACACCAAAAGAACTAACAACATATGCACAAAATAAGCACAAACAGCCAATCAATACATGAAAAACAATGTTCAGTGTCCTTAGCCATCATGGAATCCACACCGAAATTCTACTCCTCACAGCCAGAATGGCTATCATCAAGAAAATAATCTGTAGTTTCCCTGCCCAGCTATGTAGCTTCATAAATATGCCCACTCTCCTGAATTACTTCAAAGAGCATTAGCTTCTTTTCTTCTTTCTCTTTTGTGGGTATGCATTCCTTAGCCCTTGGGTCTCCCCAACATTTCTCTAAAGGCATCCTCCCTGCCTCGCAGCTGCCAGGCCCCCATGGCTCTGACCTCTACCCCAGCTTAAATGGCACAGCTTTTCTCCCTCTCTCAGAGAGAGCGGCCTGTCTCTACTGCCACATCCCTAATGGAATCTATATGGTTTCAAGTATCTGAAAGCAGAAGAGGAATAATTTGGGAAGCCAAAACCACTCCCCATAAATTTGTCAACCCTTCAGCAAACTCTCCCAGAAGGACTTCCAAAATATATCCCGAATTCATCTGCTTTTCTCTAACAGTAGGCAATACCATGGTTCAAGCCACTGACATCCCATATCTAGGGCTGTCACCTCTGCTTTTGCCTACCTTCAACTGAGTTTCTCCATGGAGAAGCCTGAGTGACCAATTATCACATAAAAAAAAAATCTGCTTGAAGGGTTCTCTACTATGCTTAGATTGACAGTATTGGAAAAATATTTATAATTCAATATAGTATCCAGATTTAAGATTTCAGATTATTTAGATTAATTGTAGCATTGTGTATTGATCCAGGAAAGAATATCTCATGAGATCTAAAGGTTCAAAAATATTTATTTGTGTGTACATGCTGTATACGTGTGCATATGTGGAGGCTAGAAGTCAATGTGAGGTGATTCCTCAATAACTCTCCATGTTATTTCCTTTACATACACACACACACACACACACACACACACACACACGTGCGTACGCCTATGCATGCTTTGCCTGCATGCACATCTGTGCAACATCTGCATGACCGGTTCTCAAGGACTCCAGAAAATGAGTTACAGATGGTCTGAGTGCTTGGAACTAAGCTCCCATTCTATGAAAAAGGAACCAGTGCTCTTAACCTCTGAGCCCTATTCTCTTTAAAGATTTACTTTTATCTTTAAATTGTGTGTATATGGAACAAGGGATACAAATGTGACCGCAGTTGCCTACAGAGGCCAGAGGGAACTCTGCACTGAATTCCACGGAGCTGGAGTTTTGGGGCGGGCGGATATCTGTGAGCTGTGGATTCTAGCAAAAACTTTCTTTTAGTTTTGGTCTAGGTTTTGTTTTTTTGGGGGGATTTAGATTTGGATTTGGGTTCGGGTTTTTTGAAACAGGGCCTCTCTATGTAGCCCTGGCTGTCCTGGAACTCACTCTGTTGACCAGACTGGCCTCTAATTCACAGAGATCGGCCTGCTTCTGCCTCTGAAGTACTGATATTAAAGGTGTGCACCACCATATCTAGTCCTAAGCTGAAGATCTAATATTTGCAAGTGAAAAAATATGAGTAGAAATAAAGGTTCACTAATTCTTTTATATGTCTAAATGAGTAGCAAAAAATCAATGCTGCAAAAATTTAGAAATATGCATTATTCATTCATATTAAATTTTTATAACTTACCTAAAGGTGATGTTCAAAACAGGTCAAGGTCTCGTTAAAACTAAGGAAATACTCTGCGGTTGATAAATCCCCACTGTTGCTTGCTAAACTGTATGAATGAGGACATGACTGCTCCTTGGTATGGTTAAAGAGAAGATTTTTAATGTAGATGTGAGACAGAAAACAGCCAGAGGAATCTGGAAGAGTCCAGAGCCAAAAGAGAAAAAAAAATAGACTGGACATGGCCAGGGATATTTGCAAGAGAGGAAAGAATAGCAGGGGATGGAGAATAAAGAAAATATAGTGAGAGAAGCAGAAGGAGAGAGAGAGAGAGAGAGAGAGAGAGAGAGAGAGAGAGAGAGAGAGAGAGAGAGAGAGAGAGAGAACAGCGGGGTTATAAAGAGTATGAGTAGCTGTGGGGAAGGAAGCCCATGAGTGGGATGGTAGGAAAAGTGAGAAGGGCTAGGATCAGCATGGACTGTGAAGTGTGTAACAGGTACTTGTGATACTGAGTGAGCCTCGAGGCCAGCACGAGCTGTGATATCCATATGAGAAATGACTCATTATGGTAGATGGGAACCAGTTTCACAAGTTCCCAAGGAATGGCGGCTTTATTTGACTGCAGAAAACCTCTTTGAGTTCAGGTTGAGCTCACTGGACAGCCTTTTGAAGTTTGGGGAACTAGAGTTTCCTTTGGACATAAAAAAAACAATCTGAAGGAAATAAGTAAACAAAATAAACAAAATAAAAAAATTCAAAAACCCCAGTAACAAATGTGTGTTGTAACTTATCTTTCAAGATATTTTCTGCTTTCCCTACAGTCATTCTTCATACAAACAAGCATGAAACAGACCACGTGACAGAACTTTTCAAATACATGAAGTTTCTTATCCCTTTTAGTTTACTTTCTTTTTTATTTTTTTTAAGTTTCATTTTACATTCCAATCACAGTTCTCCCTCCTGCCCCCGTTTCACCACCCCCCACCCAACCCACCTCCCATCCACTTCTCCCAGTGAGTAAGGACTCCCATGAGGAGTCAATAAAGTTGGGGCAGGACCAAGACGCCCCCCCCATGCATTAAGGCTGAGCAAGGCATCCCACTATAGGGAATGGGTACCAACAAGATAACTCACGCACCAGGGATAGATCCTGGTCCTACTGCCAGGGTCCCCTCAGATAGCCCAAGCTTTACCACTGTCCCCCACATATGGAGGGCCTAGTTCAGGCTCCATAGCTGTCAGTCTAGAGTTTATGAGTATGCACAAGCTTGGTTCAGCTGTCTCTGTAGATTTATCCATCATGATCTTGACCGCCCTTGCTCATATATTCCTTCCTCCCTCTCTTTGACTGGATCCCTGGAGCTCAGCCTGGTGCTTGGTTGTGGGTCTCTACATCAGGCTCCATCAGTTGCTGGATGAAGGCTCTATGATGATAGTTGGAGTATTCACCAATCTGACTACAGGGGAAGGCCAGTTCAGGCACCCTCTCCACTTTTGCTAGGAGTCTTAGCTGGGGGTCAACCTTGTGGGATTCTTGGGAATTTCTCTAGCACCAGGTTTCTCCCTAACCCCATAGTGGCTCTCTCTATCAATATATCTTTCATTGTCCCTCCCCACCTCAACCATCCAGTTCCCTCATGTTCTTATCCCCCGTCCCCTCCCCTTTACTGCTGCCCCTTGCCCCAGGTTTACCCAGGAGATCTCTTCTAATTCACTTCACAGAGCAATCCATGTGCCACTCTTAGAGTCTTCCTTGTACCTAGCTTCTCTGGGGTTGTAGACTGTAGTCTGGCTATCCTTGGCTTTATGTCTAATATCCACTTATGAGCAAGTAGATACCATGTTTGCCTTTCTGAGTCTGGGTTACCTCACTCAGGATGGTGTTTTCTAGTTCCATCCATTTGCCTGCAAGTTTCATGATGTCATTGTTTTTTTTTACAGTAATGAAAAACACTCCATTGTGTAAATGTACCACATTTTCTTTATCCATTTCTTCAGTTGAGGGGTATCTAGGTTGTTTCCAGGTTCTGACTATGAAGGAATGTAAGAACCTCCAAATAAAATTCAATAGGTATTTGCCACACATTCTGAAGACTTTTATTGCTAATCTATATATTTCAAAGTACAGTCCACAATGCAGTGATTTCTAATATAAGACTTGAGTGAACATGGTATATTACTTACTTCCTTCAAGCCTTTGATGAAAAAGAGACAAAGGAAGAATTATTCTTGCATTTAGAGACATTTGTGATATTTAATGTCTTTACCAAGTTTTTTTTCTGAATTGGTACTTCTTTCTCTTGCATGACTTTTTTTCCTATTTCCTGACTATTTTCCTATTAAGATGATATACAAAGACATTAAAGGACTGTTTATAGGACTAGAGAGATTGCTCTTTGGTTAAGAGAAGTTCCTTCCCAGGACCCAGGACAAGTAGCTGACAACATCCTCTAGTTCCCAGTAGAAGACAATCTTGTGCCTCTGGACACCTTGGGCACCAACAAAAACATGCATATATGCTGTGGGACAATGGTTTTACCCTGGAAACATTTGTTTCTTGTGCTTGTCTAATAAAATGCTGATTGGCTGGTAGACAGGCAGAAGTATAGGCAGGGCAACCGTGCAAGAAGTAGAAGTGGGGCACTGAGAACAGGAGGATTCTGGGAAGAGGATTTTGCAGTCTGCAGTCATGATCCAGACACAGAGCAAGCAAGATGTGACTGCCTCACCCAAAAAGGTACCGAGACACGTGGCTAGCATAGACAAGAAAAATGGACTAATACAAGTTATAAAAGTTAATAAGTCTGAGCTACTAGGCCAATCAATTTATAACTAATATAGACCTCTGTGTGATTTCTTTGGGACTTAATGACTGTGGGAACTGGGCAGGACAAAAACCTCTGTCAACACATATACCCACATGTAGACATAACATAGTTAAGAAAATGAAACAAATCTTTAAAGAAACATGATTCATGCTCATAAGTGTTATAGGGAATATGTTTCTAAGAGAACAATTCACTCCTATAACCCCGATTGTATAGTATCTAAAGGCTTACGTACAGAATTTGCTTCATCATGAATCAGTAAATGTAGCAGAAGGCAGCCATGTAGGTAATAGGCTTTTTACACATTGTTTTCATTCATAGGGTTTCTCCCCAATAGTTCACTCCTGTCTTTGATGGTGACAGTGACATGTGAAGGCACTGCCACTTTGTTAATGTGGTGGTTGGAATGAGAAATGTCCTCTATGCTTTCAGGCATTTGAACATTGGTGTCCAGTGGTGGTGGTGTTCAGGAAGGTTTAGGAAATGCCGCACTGATAGAGGAAATCCGTCACTGGGGTGGGTGTTTGAGGGTTTAAAGCTTCGCTCCACATCTAGTTCCCATGCTGTGATTCGAGCTTTCAGGTTGGTAGTGTGAGCTCTCAGGTTCCCTGTCATGAGGAACTCTTTTCCCTCAGAAATCATAAGCCAAACATTGCTTTAGACATACTGTTTTCTCACAGCAAAGGAGAAGGACATTCATAGAATTTCTCTCCAGTATGACTTGATTCATGAACCTGATGGTTATAGCAATCTCCATAGTGACTTACAAAGGCTTTACCACATTGCTTACATTCATAGTGTTTCTCTGCAGAATTACATCTTTCGTACGTTCCATGTCTTCTAGAATGTTGATAATAGTCTTTGATGTTCTGGTCTTCCCATTTGTAGATAGAGCAGTGAGGTTCCTGTAGGTTTCTACCATCACATCTTTGTAGACACTCTTCTGGGAAGAATCATGCAAAGCCCACTCTTCCCTAGTGACGTTCACATGTGCATCCTCATAGGTCACTGCATCCATGCCACAGCTTCCAAGCTCCTCTAGGATCCTCACACAGCTCCCTACAGCAGTGCTCACAGCATGAAACACCAACCCACTCCTGCTTGCTCAGCCATGGAGCCTACAGCATCCCCTTTTAGTTTTCAAAAGTGTTTAAAAACAAAACTTTTCATGAAAGTCCTATAGAAATTACACTTTCCCCTCTTCTTATAAAAACAATTAAAATTTTTAAAAGATTTGTAATAGTGGTTTACATGAAAAATCAGCTCTTAAATTCTTAGTCATGTTATTTAGATGTAAAACTTTTTATCTTGGATTCATTTTTTTCTGAATCCTTGTCTTTCTATCTTTGTGTCAAATTCAGTAGCTCTTCTCTCTTCTAACCTCACCGGTGGGGTTCCTTCCTGTGTCTAGTTCAGTTACTTCCTGTGTCTAGTTGGGTTACTTCCTGTAAGTAACCTACATGGCTGCCTTCTGCTACATCTACTGATTCATGATGAAGCAAATTCTGTACGTAAGCCTTTAGATACTATACAATCGGGGTTATAGGAGTGAATTGTTCTCTTAGAAACATATTCCCTATAACACTTATGAGCATGAATCATGTTTCTTTAAAGATTTGTTTCATTTTCTTAACTATGTTATGTCTACATGTGGGTATATGTGTTGACAGAAGTAACAGGGTAGCCTTTTCATTTGTTCTTCCTAATCTGTCATAGCTGGGTGCCCAGAGAAACAGACTGGTAGAGAAATTCTGTCTAAAAAGCTGACAAAGGAGTTTCAGGTAACTTCTAGAAAGATAAAGAACTGCTTTACAAGTTTTGCAAATTCTCTGCATGTGGTGTTTGTCCACAGCCTGCTGCTCTTATTTAGCACAGCCTGAGTCCTACCCCCTCTACTTCCTGTGTCCAGAGGACAACTTGCTGGAATTAAATTGGTTCTCATCTTCCACTGTGTGTCCTAGGGACCAAACTCAGGTGGTCAGGTTTGCAAAGCACTTTTACCACCTGAGTTTCTCCCTGAATACGGCCGAAACAATGTGTCTGTTCTCCCCTCTTCTGGGAACCAATCTTCATCCTCCCTTGTCTTTCCTTCACCCTGAATCCTTAACTAGCTCATGCTCTTTCTAATCCAAGCTTCAAGGCCTGGCTCCACATCCCAGAACTGGATGGAGTGGGCCATTTCCATCTCTCTTCCTCAAATCGTGGTTCTGTTAGTATTCAGGCTCTGAATACTAACAAACATTTCTCTACTCCCAAATCTGCTTTTATTGATTGAAAAAAACTTCTAAAATTATGAAGAAAAGAACTTGATTAATATCCATATTCTCTGATTTCAGAGCCATGAAATAATCCTTGTAGGTGCCCCAGTAATTAATTCAACATGTGTCATAATTTTAAAAGCAGCACCAGAAAGATATCATGCAACAGTTCACATAGAGGGGTATTTTATTAGGGGAAAGTGGATGGGAAAGGGGGAAAGGAGACGGGGAGACTGGCCTCTGGAGAGAGAAGCAGCAGGAGAGAAGAGAGAGAGGAGAGAATGAGACAGAGAGAGATGGGGGTGGACAAGGCCTTTTTAAAAGGGAAGGTAGTGAATGTACACAGGAGGTGCTCTTAGTGGCCACAGCTGAGGATGTAGCCTGCCAGAACCCCCAGAGCAGGCCAGTACAGAGCCTGAATACTAACAGGGGATATTTCAAACAGCTATCCGCTGGTGCCCAGCTCCCTCCAGCCCTTTATTTTTAACGCCTAGATTTGTTTTCATTCACTTGACTTAGAGTCAGAGTCATCTAGTGGGAGTGGAAACACCTTCCGGAAGCTATGGCTGTAATCTGGGGAATATATAAAGAGAACTGAGTGGAAAGGAAGGTCAGAGAGGGAGACACCAGGCCATGCTGGAGAACAGCCCACACACAAATGCTCACAAGAGCTAACGTCTCGAGTGCTTCTGTTGTAAGCAGTGTGCCCATACTCACAGCACACCTACTCATTTCATCCCTGCAGTGATTCCACGAGGCAGCAGGGCAAATGCCTGACCACCTGAGTCTGATTCCTGGAACCCATGCTGGAAGGAGAGAGCTACGTCCTAAAAGTTGCTCTGTGGCCTCCACATGTACCGTGTGGTGTGGAAATGCACACCCACCACAAAATAATAACCATTTGGGGGAGGCGGGGCGGGATGCTGGAGAAATTGTTCATCAATTACGAGCATTTGCTGCTCTTGCATAAGACCCAGGTTCAGTTCCAGCACCTACATGGAGGTTCACAGCCGTCTATAACTCCAGCTCCAGAGGAAACCTCTTCCAGCCTCTTTGGTTACCAGACACATGCACATGGTGCAAAGACATACATTCAAGTAAAAGCACTTGTACACAAAAGAGTTAAAAATAAATAAATCTCTAAAAATATATTTTAAAATAAAGTCAAGACAGGGTCTCACAGTGTAAACCTTGCCTTGCCTGGGACTCACTATGTAGACTAGGTTAACCTTGAACTCATAAGGATTCACCTAACTCTGCCTCTGAGTTCTGGGATTAACGATGTGTGCTACCATGCCTGGCATGGTATTTAAAATTTAAATTTTTTAAATAAAACAAAATAAAGACCAGAGGTCTTGAAAAGTCAAGGTGCATACTCAAGAAGACAAACCTGATCGTAGACGGCTGGTCTTTGTACTAAGTCTGGCTGTTGAGCCGCTTCCCATCTACACTCTCAGTGATGAACAGATTCAACACTCGAGGGCCAACAGCTGCTTGCTGCGGTTCCTGCCTCCAGCAGCCACAGATGCCTGGCACCATCAGAGTCAGGAAGCTGCCACTCTGTCACCAAGCTAAACCTAAGCCTAGAGAACAGGGCAGGGACACTTCAACTTTCCCCTGTGCAAACATTCAAAGCAAGTGCTCTTGTAACTGGCTTTGGAGTTGGACAATCGCTATCCTTCTCTAAATCCAAGCATGTTGTTTAAAGAAAAATTCAGAGTTTCTGCCTCATGTCAGAGTCATTTGGTATGGGACAGAAAGAAGAATTTAGGAAAAATTTTATTTTCTCCATGCCTATTTTGTCTATATTGCATCTTTTATTGAATATGTCTATATGAATAATGTTTAATTTTTCCACAATGAACAGTAGATTTTCCTACAGATCTTTTTTCCTGCAGTAATCTTTGAAGTTTCCAGAAAGAAACGACTCCACCTGGTTGAGGTGTCATCATGATGCCAATAATGCTACTATAAGATCAGTTTTGGGGTACCAGCTGCTGAAATGGTGCACCTTCTCACAGCATTCTGGCCAGAATTCCAAATAAGTACTTTAGAAAAATCCTATCGACTACTCAGAAATAATTTGCAATTATACTAGACGGTAATCTTGAAACTTAACTATCACTTTACTTTTACAGGATCCCATAGAGATAACATGCCCCCCATGACAGCTGGAAGCAATTCTAGAAGACAACACCCCCACTCCTAACAAAGTTTGTCCTCAGGGTTGGGAGACACCATTTAGGGATTATTACTTGTATAGGGTTGAGGGTTGGGGTGGAAATTATGTAGGACCATAGAGCTCCTTGGAAAAAAAGATAAGGGAAAATTGAATGGGATAATAGGTAGTTTAGTGTGAACTTACACAAATAATAATAATAATAGGTAAAAGAGTATATACTTGTGAGCTATTATTTATGAACAATTTACATTGGTATAGATTCTTATATAATGACAAAAGTTCAAAGTGTATTGTTACTTATGTTTACAATATTTTTACACCTATGCAAAGCTTTTTTGTCAGATTGTATGCATGCATGTTTCTACCTCTGTTTAAGATATTTTGTATGTTGATACAATTTTTAGGATATATTTATCATATTACATTATATATTTTTACCTCTGATCAAAATACTTATACATTGTTTACATTTTGAAGTCATTGTCCTCATTTAGTGCATAGTTGTTTACAGATTAATATTCTGATATGAAGTCTTAGTCTTTATGTTATACAGGTATTAAGTATTATAGGTCAATAGTCATTCATGTTTGTGATACTTATAGTCAGATTAATTAAGTTCTTTAAATACATAGAGATTGCAGCAGAGATGGCTCAGCGGTTAAGAGCACTGCATATTCTTCCATAGGTTCAGAGTTCAATTCCCAGCAACCACATGGTGGCTCACACCCATCAGTAATGAGTTCTGGTGCCCTCTTTCTGGCCTGCAGGCATACATGCAGGCAGAACACTATATATAATAAATAAATAAATCTTTAAAAAAGAAGACAAACAATAAATACATAGAGATTGTATTCTGCATAGATAGGTAATCTTCAACCACTTCAAAGATCTGTAGAACATGGCATTTAAATAACTGTTGATGTGAGACATGATTGCTCCTGACAGCACCAATCTATTCTCAGGAGAATGTTGAGCACTGAAGACAGTCCACTTGGAGTTTGTTTTCTGCCTGTGAACTACACCGAGCCCTGGGATTTTTAAGACAGGGTCTCATTATGTATCCCTAGGTGGCGGTGGCGCACACCTTTAATCCCAGCACTTGGGAGGCAGAGGCAGGTGGATCTCTGTGAGTTCGAGGCCAGCCTGGTCTACAAGAGCTAGTTCCAGGACAGGCTCCAAAAGTTACAGAGAAACCCTGTCTTGAGAAACCAAA
>JAQHUG010000030.1:3400874-3419908 GCA_028555095.1 Dicrostonyx torquatus
AGTGTGCCTGATCTATTGGGAGCTCATCAAATCCAGGTGGACCAGGACTGAATGACCAAACCAAACCGGAATCTCTGAATATGGCTGCCAATGGGGGCTGACTGAGAAGCCAATAATAATGGCACGGGGACCTGTCTCTTCTGCATGTATTGGGTTTTTGGGAACCTAGTCTATATTGGATGCACACCTTCTTAAGCCAGGATGGAGGGGGAAGGGCCTTGGGCTTCCCACAGGGCAAGGTACCCTGCCCCCTCTTAAGGAAGCAGGGGGAGGGAGAAGGGGTTGTCGGGGAGCAGGAGGGCCTGGGACAAGGTGAGGAAGTATAAATTTTTCTTTTAACAATAAAGAAAAAAATATCTGTGGAAAAAAAAAGTTTAAAAAGAATAGGATGCTCAGTGGAAAAGCTTACCAACTGTACTACCTCCCTCAGTTTGCTTTCCTCAAGGGAATATTTCATTATTATTATCAATGCATGAAATGGAATATTTTAAAAGAATAAATACATACACATGCACAAATTAGAAAGAAAAAATTCATCCATTGACATGGCTCCATGGATGAAGGCACCTGCCACCAAATTTGGGCCAATATGAACTTGATCACTGAGATCCATATGGTGGGAAGGAATGAATGGACTTCCAAAAGATGTCTTCTGACCTCTAGATGCACATTATGGCACACTTGCACACATGTATGTACACACACACACACACACACACAAAAAAAAAATGTAAAAACAAATTTTTGTTCCATACATGGGCCTAAGTTGGAGAAGCAAATCTTAACCTAGAACTCTACATTTGCCCAAGTACTCCCTCTACTGTCCCTAGTTGTCCATATTCTTCAGATGGAAAATGACTGCCATAGGTCTAATCTTTTATAAAGAGAATTGCAATAGAACATATGTAACCATACACATTTACTTCTGCATTCTGGAGCTTCTGGATGATTCCCAACCTGATCCACCAGAGATGAAGAGTTTCTAATGCGGTCCTCAAACAGTCACCATCTCTGCAGAAACAAACATCTGCAACCCATGTTCTAAAAGAATTTCATCTCTAGAACCTTAAACTGGGAATGTAAACTTCCTAGATTTAATAGCACTTATTAAAATACAAGTAGGAGTTGGGGAGGTAGCTCAGTCACTGAAGTGGTTATAAGGATGTCAGTCCCATCTCTAGAGCCTATGCAAAGAGCAGAGTTTGGTGGCCAGCCTAAGAAGGCACAGGCCAATGAGAGACATTGTCTTGAAATAAGGTATCTGAGGCCTACACACACAAACACACAAAAGTGGGAGTATAGTGTAAAATAGTGCAGTATCATATAGTATCCTATCTCTTGCCTTTGCTTTGGTTTAGATTATGAGACAGGGTCTCCCTATATAGTCCTGGCTAACCTGAACTTCACCATATACAGCAATCTGACCTTGAATTTGCAAATGCTGTCTTCTCAAGTGCTAGGGCTGCAGTATGTGCCAACATAGTGTAAGGCCATGTTCCATTCATATCAGCATATACAACTCTATTTCTTTTTCTTTTCAAATAGTATTACACTCTATTTATGAACAATAACTTCTTTCATTTCCAAGCTTTTATTGTTACTAACAATGTACTATTTTGTTTAACAAATACACCTTCATTTTAACATCTCCATCAGCAATGTTGCTGATTCAACATGAACTGCTTTATAAAATCTTGATTGCATCTAAATTCAAGTCACTCTAAGCTACTATCTGAACTAGCACGACAGGCTTCCCTTACCTCCTGCTTCCACTACTGCTCCTTAGAGTCTGCTTTCCACCCAGCATGCCATTTCCCTGTTTAACATTTCAAATAGCTCTCTATTCTGCTCAGAATAAAACTGCAACCCCATCACTCTAGCTTTCTCGGCCCCACATGACTTGCTCTGTGTTTATATGACTATTTCTTTCACACCACAATGGTTTTCATTCAGAGGTGTAAAGGAACCAAGTACACTCTCACCTCAGAGCAGTGGTTCCTAATCTGGAGCTATTCTACCACTCCATCCTGTGGGTATCTGGCAGTGTCTAGAAGCATTAACTGTGTTGTACCCCTGGCATGTGGAATGGTGGCTAGAGATGCTGCTACAATGTAGAGGACAGCTATCTACAGGAAAAAAATGATCGGGCTTAAAATGTCAACAGTGTCACATTTAAGCAATCCTGTTCTATTTCAGGGACATTTGCCAACGACTTCTGGTATAACTAAATCATGTGCCACCCAAACTCCATGGTGTAGCCAAAACTGCCAATGGAAAATAATTAAAGGTCATAACTGTAGGGCACTAATATAATCCAATGGATAGCCTTATAAAAAGAAGACTCAGAGACAGCTCTACATTCACTATTGACATCTACACAGGGAAGAAGGTGGCAAAGACAGTCTACACACAAACAAGGACAGCCTCAAGAGAAAACACAAGGTGCTAACTTTTTAAACTTCCAGTACTGTGGGAAAATAATTTTCTATTGTCATCTACTCTGTCATGGCATTTTGTTATGGCAACAAGAATGAGTCTGATATCTCACAACATTTCTTGTCATTTAGGTCTCAGTAGAAACGCCCTGACTATTTGTATTCTAAAGTAACCCAAATAGTAAGGGGGGGAAAGGTTGTTATACTGTTGGGAGGGAATGTCAAGTCAACTACTGCCACTGTAGAAAACAACATTGAGGCCTCTCAAAAGTAATCAGCAAATCTACCACATTACATAGAAAGCAGGACAGTATTTACAATGGCTAGGAAAGTAGCGGAGAGAAGCATGGAGATTAGTTCATGACATAACATCAAGACCAGATGGGAGCAGTACATTCTAGTGTACTCATACAGAAAGTGGTGACAGTCAACAAAACTGTACTATATAATTCAGAATACCTACAGGACAAACTTCAATACTGTACTATATAATTCAGAATACCTACAGGACAAACTTCAATAATGAACTATATAATTCAGAATACCTACAAGATAAACTTCAAATGTCTTTGTAACAAAGAAAGACAACCCAAAAATCCTGAAGTAATCACTCCACGAGTATGACGAATGTACTGAAACACTACATTATGCCCATAAAATGTGTGAATATCGAAGTATTCTTTAAAAATTTTACTACAATAATACCTGGCACAAATGAAATGTACAACATGGGCTTTGGTGAAGGAACATATATGGATCAAAAGACCTTATGACCTATGCATTACACTAAACTACTTCTTTTTGGGCAAAGTCTAGCTATGTAGCCCAAGCTGACCTGGCCTCCCACTCTGTGTCTGCCTCCTTAATGTTAAGGCACTAGCTAGTCATTTGCCACTCAGTGAAGGTCTGAACAGTCCTCTCTTCCTTCAGACTGAGGGTGTACTGTGAGCGCCATGCAAGTGGGCACTCTATGTTGTATCAGATAAGACTTGACAGAGTAAAGTATTTTTCTAAAGAAATACAGACATAGTCCTTCCACAACAGCAGTATAATAAACTGACTTATATTTAAGGGAAAAGTACTTACTTTCTCTCTCTTTCTTCTTTAAACGTTTTCTCCTCCTATCAATGGAAGCTACTTCGGATTTTAATGATAAATAATGCTTTCTGATTTCTTGCAATTTTTCTTGAAGAATTGAGATTCGCTCGGCACTTGTCATATTTTCCAGGTCCGCTGTCAATTTAAAGTATTCATTAATATGTACTTTGGAAGTAAAGGTTAATAAAAAACAAAAAAAAATGGTTATAGAATTAAAATCAAAGACAGAAACTACAAGAAAATAGTTTTCTGGTGTGATGGTGCATACCTGTGATACCAAATAAACCACAAAAAACAAAAGACATCAAAATATCTGAGTCCTAAATTACCCGACTTTCTGCCCTTTGACTACAATAACCTGGCACAAATGAAATGCACAACACAGGATCTGTTGAACAAACCAAAGACCTTATGATCTACGCATTATGTTAAAATTCTTCTTTGGGGCAGACAGGGTCTTGCTATGTAGCCCAAGCTGACCTAGACTCCCACTCTTGCTGCCTCTGCCTCCTAAATATTAGGACTATACATTTGCCACTGTACCCTCTACTATTTGCTGTGCTAAGTTTTCTAGTCATACACCATAACACCACAGTATATCAGTTAAAAATTAGCCATTGTAGGTTGACTATATCTGGTGTAGGGCATGGTACAACACAGCTTTAATCCCAACACTTGGGAGACAGAGGCAGGAGGATCTCTATGAATTCAGCCTGGTCTACATAATCAGTTCCAGACCGCTCAAGGCTACATAATCAGACCCTATCTCAAACAACAGCAACAAAACCTCCAACATGGTGGCACAACCTTGAAACTACAGACTTCAGGTGACTAAGGCAAGTGACTGCATAAGTCTGAAAGCAATCTAAACACTGAGTACCAGGCTAGACAGGCTATATAGCAAGATCTTGTCTCAAAAGCAAATTCATATTTATAGATACCATGCAAAGACATAAAAAAGGTTAAAATTGTATTTTGGAGGGGAAGAGAAAGGACACAGGGTCTCAATTTTGTAACCCAAGGTGTTCTCAAACTCTTAATCCTCCAGTCTCAGACTTTTGTGCTCTGGGATTGCAGTATGTGTCCCTATGCCCAGCTCCAATACTGTTCCTTTCTTTAAAAAATAAAATAAAATATTTATTTTTATTATTTTTAACCATTATTTTAATTGTATATGTGTGTGGTCTATGTGTGCAGGTGCCCAAAGAGTCCAAAGGTGTCAGAAGCCCTGTTCCACCACCACCTCTGCCCTAAATTATAGGCAGTTGTGAGCCACCTGACGTGGGTGCTGGGAATTGAACTGCTATCCCCTGGAAAAATAGTACGAACTCTTCACCAGGAAAGTCCCTCCAACACCCCCACACTGTTTACAAGCAGGTTCTCAACCTCATATGTACTAAGTGTTGATCAGAGTCTTAATATTTTCTCTTAGCAATTTGTTCGTGCCAATCATGATTTTAGTAAGGTCTACACTATGCCACTGTCAGGTCTCTCAGGCTCAGTGTATCTTCTTCTTCTTCTTCTTCTTCTTTTTTTAGCACTGGCATCAAGAGGAACTAAGACAAAATAACTATAGCCTAGACCATATATGTCACTTACACATCTGAAAACTCCACTTGTACACCTTGGGAAGCCGGTTACTAGGCTCCTTGAGATCAGGGTCTTTATCTCCATTTTTGCCACACTTTCCTGGAGACTGTATTCTTGCAGGAGATTTGCTAGTGTGGGACTTCATTCCAGTGGGGACTGGCTTGACTGCCTTAGTCACACTTTCACCAGCTGAAAGGTCTTCGCTGTCACTACTGTTTGCTGAAAGAGAAAGAAACAATCAATTAACAAAAGTTGGTCAATCTATCATCAACTCAAGAGGATAACTCTAAAATTACCACTTAAATTTTCTACTATAGTAAACAATCTACCTAGAAAACCTAGAAAATCAGTGTGGAAGACTTAGCTCAGTTGTATAATGCTTGCCTAGCAAGCGCAAGTCCCTGCATTCAGCCCCTAGCACTGGAAAATTAAAACCTAGAGAAATCACATGCAAATGCAAACATATCTCAGCCAAAGGAAACAAAGGCGTCTTCCACCTAGACTGCCAATAGGTATGAACTCATTACACTGATCTTCCATTCTGCTTGTTTCACTATGAAATATATATAGTAAGCAAGCATCTAGATGCTCACATATATCCATACCACAGATTCTTCACGCAGTCATAGTCTCTTTCCTAGCTAATGAGTTTTTTTCTCTGTTGGAATATGGCATCTCTTGTAGGAACATCTTTACTTTAGGACTTTTATTTGTGCACAACAAGTGTACCAATGCTGCTGCCACAGTAGTGCATAATCACTACTATCACTGAAGACTCCTTGGGAAACTACACTGACATGCGTAACAAATTCCTTCATCTCTTCCCTCACACATAAAGCTTGCTGCCTAACATTCACCACAATGCTCTCTGTGGTCCAAATAGTCTGGAGTTCATCAAGAATTTGCTAATTAAGCTTCAGTCCTAGAATGGATGAACTTATCCCTGATCACTTGTCATGACAGGAGTACGGTTTGTTTAGCTGTGCATGTCATCTACCTAGACACAAAGTACCTCGTTAGATTTCTGTTACAATGATTGTACTAAAACATGCTCAGAGAATAGTTAATGGTAAATTTACCAAGACTGAAGTCAGATAATCAAAGTTACCATCAACTGCTTTAAATGAATTAATTTACTGACTTTTAGAAGAAGATGGGCCTTTCTGGAAATGATATTAAAATGGTAACATCTTGAAGACAAATGCATTACAGTGTAAGAAAAACATATTTTAACTATTCTAAAACCAATATGACAAACAACTGACGGATTTTTTAGCTGCTCAAGTGGGGGCTTCTAAAGATGTCAAAAGTATTCCCTGAGAGTAAACCACCTCTGCCACTCCTATACACGCATCTTAACAGATCTTTCCCCAGTCCCCACTGCCGCTCTGGAACTACAGCAACTCCTAGCTAAGCCACCCAAGGCTTGGCCCTTTGTGTGCTGTGGCCTGTCTCAGCCTGCCTGACACGGCCTTGCTGAGCACAGCCACCCGGGGCCCCCAAAGGATGCCATATTCACCGCCTGGAAGTCATATGGGCTCAGCAGAAGCTCGGGGAGCTGACCGCGTAACCCTTTTCTGCACTGCAGTGCAGCCAAGGCCGCTGCTAGCAATGGTCAGGCAGTGGAGGTGGCAGGAGTCTCGGAAGAGCAGCAGGGGTCAGTGTGGGGCACCTGAAAAAAAATTCTTTACATATTTTCCACTTCTTATTTTGTCTACAAAAATAATAATAAATAAAGATCAAATGCACAGCCTTTGGAAAAAGCAAAGCATTATATTCTCTGCAGACCAACAAATAGTCCCTGCCAGTCTTAGACAGAGCACTCGTAGCAAAAAGATTGCTTGGATTGCTTTCAAGTAGTATAGTTTGGGGACCACTCTGTAATTTCATAGACTGCAATTGTGCCTTTAACACTTATCTTTGCCTGCTGTTCTGAAGAATTACCAAACAATCCACTTCCTTGTAGCAAAAGTACACAGAGTACATGTAGACACTGATCATGAAGGTAAATGAGCCATGATGTCTACATGATCACTCACCAGCAACCAATACCATTAATAGCAATTTGTTCAATCCTAGACTTTACCACGATCAGAAAATTTCTGTGAAACTTTAGTTGTTTGAGGTAGGGTCACATTGTAGTCCAGAGTTTGAACTGGCCATGTATCACAGAATGATCTTGGACTCCTGATTCCTCTGCCTTTACCTCCCAAACACTGGCATTATAGGCGTGTACCACCTTTTCAGCCTCCATGACTTTTTTTAAGATTATGAGAAAAAAAAATCAAAATGTAGAATTATCTCACAACCAAATAACCTTTTAATGGGGAGAGGGTCAACTATTATTTTTGTATCTTGAAGCTTCAAAGCAAATTTCACACTTACTGCCTTTCCCCTTCTTTTTGTTGTTCACCACGGTGGTTTTATGGCTTCTCTTCTGCTTTTTTGATGAACTCCCTCCTCTCTGAGCATCTTTCACTCTTTTCTGACCTGTACAGGCTGGGATGAGAAATAAATTAAGTAATACAAAATAGAATCTCACTTTTATTTTGGTAGGAGTGGTACACAACCTAGGGCTTCAGATGCTAGGCCACTGCTCTATACCTGACCTTCACACACAAGTCCACTAACACAAAGCAGAATCAGACATTCCATAGCAGACTACTTAAATATTTTAAAAAGCAACCTCCGAACTATAAATTTTATAAGATTTATATAAATTATCTTAAGAAATATTTCCAAATTTTAATTAACTGTCATCCTTAAAAATGAAGGGCTTCTTTCAGAAAGGCAAGGTACATTCTTAGGAAAACCAAGATTGAAAATGCTGTCAGCACAGTATTGCAGTTTATGGTTCTAGTAACTCAAACATCAGAGTATGCAAAATTCGTTAAGATTCAGTAAAACTAAAGTAGTAAGGTTCTGTTACAAGTGGAAATGCTAACAAAGAAATGTAATTTTGAATGATGTGGTAGGAAAGTCACATAGCTTAGACTGGTCTCCAACTTCCTGTATCATTGAAAATTACTCTGAACTCCTGGTTTTTGCCTCCACCTCCCCAGTGCTGCAATTACAGACCTGAAACATGGTGCTTTGTAATACATTAACTGAACATATTTTGGCAGTTCATTTTTGTTTTATGTGAATTTACTTCTAAGACATTGGCAAGCAAATATGCATAAAACTTGTAAATTCAGCAATATGGTCTTTAAAAAACACCTCATGTTTTGGTGTAAAATGACCTGTCAAATATTATAAACCCAAATCATCCTCTCTTGAACTAGCTCAAGTGCTTTATCTTCAACAAGTACTTCCCTGATGCTGCAGGTTCACAGATTCATCACTACTCCAGACTGTACAATTTCCGTACACTACTTGTGAGGTCTTCAGCCCTTGTTATGCTTCTGTGTCTTTGGAATTATACACAATTTCTTAAACTAAAACAAAGTTTTTATTTTAAAACCCAGAGACTAAAGAGGTATATCCATTTGCTTCCAATTTCTAGCACTATAACACATCATATAAATTGTTCTTATAATAAAACTATGCTAGGCAAAAGTGTTTCTTGCTGTTTCTGGCACCAATGGTGAAATTAATCTACAATTTACAAAATATGGTTAACTTCTGTAAATAGGCTATTCACTGTATGAAATTTCATACATGCTACTAAATATATTAATGAAAATGAGGTTTTGATAGGTGTCTAAGAGTTTATTGAAATATAAATTCCAAAAAGGACTGAATAATGCTTTGATTTGATAAAGCAGATGTCCTTGAATTTCATTTTTTTTAAATAAAATTTATTTTATTTTTAGTTCTATGTGTGAGTTATGAGTTTGTGAGTGTAGGTGCCCAGGGAAGCCAGAAGATGGGAATCAAGTTCACTGGAACTAGAGTTATAGGAGGTTGCAAACCACCTGATATGGATGCTGGAAACTGAACTCTGGTCCTCTATAAAAGCAGTATGCACTCTTAACTACTAAGTTATCTCTCCAGCCACAGCACTTTAAAAAGGAAAGTAGAGACAGGGGTACCTTTGTGAGTTGATTCACTCTTTCAACCAAGTGGATCAATCCAAGTCATCGGACTTGGTGACAAATGCCTTTACCCATGGAACCTTCTTGCCAGTCCAAATTCCTTTTATTGTCTTTGTGTGTGTGTGTGGGGGGGGGGTCAATACAGGGTTTCTTCGTGTAGCACCAGTTGTCCTGGAAGTTGTTCTATAGTCCATGCTGGCCTCAAACTCTGAGATCCACATGCCTCTTCCTCTTGAGTGCTGAAATTAAAGGTGTGTGCCACCACTGCCTGGCTCCAAGTTCCATACTTCCAATCTAATCAAGTATAATATTCAAAAGAGCAGCACTGACTGAGTCCAGGAGAGAAGATATCAAACTCTTTCTGGTTGGCTTTTATTTTTGTTAAAAAATGAAGACCAAAAAGAGGAAATCTCTCAAGAACGAGAATCCTAATACAATACTGTTGAAGGCCTCACTGACATTCTTTCCCTTTGAAGATGTTTCTTCATAAAAATGTAATATAACTTAATGACATAACACAGATGTAATCCTAGTAGCAGCTATACCTGTTAAATCCCCAATAACTAGAACTTCTATTTTTACTAATGATTTACTGAATATCTTTTATTTAGTTGAGGAAAGTTCTCCCTCAGCAGCACCCCTGGCCAGGAACTCACTCTGTAGCCCAGGCTGGCCTTGAACACTTGAGTCGCCTTCCTCAGTCTCCCAATTGCTGGGATTACAGCATGTATAGGCTACTATATCTCTTTATGGTCAATTAAGACCCTTACTATTGCACTACCCTCGGATACTCAAAACACAGAGCCTCCAGTGCTCTATCTCTACACTTGGATATGTGTATTTCAAAACCAAGTGTTGGCTTTGAGTGTACTGATTTAAGGCACCTGATCAAAGCAGTTTATGAGAAAAATGATGGCAGAGTACAAGTATGGTACTGTTAGGAGGCACTAATACTTTTATAAAGTACTAATTTGATTTTCCACTTTGAACAACTCACAGAAAATCAAGAGAATTACTGTAGATTATTATTATTATTATTATTATTATTATTATTTTGGTTTTTCGAGACAGGGTTTCTCTGTAGCTTTGGAGCCTGTCCTGGAACTAGGTCTTGTAGACCAGGCTGGTCTCGAACTCACAGAGATCCGCCTGCCTCTACCTCCCGAGTGCTGGAATTAAAGGTGTGCGCCACCACTGCCCGGCCTTGAATATTATTAACATACACACTGCTCCTTCAATTTGGAAGCTACATATCTAATAAAGCATCAAATTCCCTTGCAAACTCACATAAGGCTTGCAAATCAATTTGACACAGTTGTCTGAGGGAAACAGTGCCTGGACAGTTGGTTGCTCCAAAACCCTATTTATAGTATTTAAGGGTGTGGAGGCGGCAGGGGGGGGGTGTGTTAATCAAAATGTTTGTGAGAGACGGCATGTTATAACTGCAAACACAGTGTTACAGAAATACAGTTAAGTGAATGTGAAAATATATATATATATATATATATATATATATATAGTCAACCAACATACAGAATGAATTTCATTAACTTTAGCTCTGGGCCTACATGCAAGTTGTAGCATGTAGTTTAAAATCCACTTGAAAAGTCATGGACAGTCCCGGAAAAGGATATTAAAGGCTTTCAAATGCATCCCATTATCATTATTTAAATTTACCTTTCTACTGACCATTTCACTGTAGTCATACAAGCACACCAGTTAACTATCTCACATTAAAGACACAGTACAAATGCTAAGGCATTAAGGGGAAAACCCTATAAGTGGTCAGCAAGTTCTTTTTGGCCTCACCTTTTTCTGGGTGTTCTGGTTCTGGCTGATTGCTACTGCTGGAGCTCACGCTTGCATCGAAGCCTGCTGGTGAGCTATTTCCCTCCGACTGGAGGTCTTGGAGCTCCCCCACAACACTGTCCACTTCAATTGTGCTGTCTGTTTCACTCTTGATGCTTCGAACCTCCTCCTGGTTTGGAGCCAGGGGCTCTGACACTGTGACACAAGACTGCTGCTGACTAGCTTCTGTCACAGTGACTGATGAAGGCGACTCCGGTGTGGTAGGTGGGGTATTAAGCACTGAATTACTGCCACTGCTTGGAAATTCTGTTTTTCTGTCACTAACCTCTAGGGGTTTTTCTTCAACTGACTTATTGTCAACATTGGCTGGGAGTGGCTTCTCTAGCTCTATAATGGGTGAACAACTGTCCTCTTCTGCCACAGTCTGCAGTGACTCCTCTACTGTCCCCTCATCTGGGGCTGGATGGGGAGGAGAAGCTGCAGCCTCAGTGTCAGAATCAGAAAAAAGCTCCTTTAATGTTTTCTTGGGCCACTGTCCCTGAATACTTGACCAGACGTCTTTTCTATCTTTAGCCCTGCTGTTCTGAAGTCTCTCATCAGAGTTATTTAGAAGTTTTATCCTTTTTTCTGCTACTTCTGAAAATCCTGAATAGAAACTAGTTGTCCGTAGAGATTTTCTCTTTTCTTCCAAGCCATTATATTTCTTGGTTGGTGTCATTTTTGCTTTGGACTTTTCCTCTTCATCTTCATCTGAGGAGCTGTTACTACTGTTTTCTGTGCAAAGGGGTTCTTTGCTCTTGCTTCTGTCTTCCTTCTTACCAGGGGATCCAGTTTGCAAACATTCTTCTGTATTGCAATACCGTCTTTTTCCTCGTTTTATTTGTGGCTTTAAAGATTTATCTGTTGTGTCTTTCTTAACATCCTTTCTCTTTTTTGTGATTTCATCATCTTCTTCAAAATCAGTATCTTCTGATATTCCTTCCACATCTTTTCTTAATCTTTCAGGAGATTTTGTTTTGGCTATTGCCAAATCTGTATGGACTTTGTTTTCTTCTAGCAAAGATGGACTACTCTGTTCCTCTTTTGAAATCAGCTCATTTCTGGTATGGGTCAAATGGTCCACCTTTGATTCATCTTTGCCACCGCTGTCTATGTCTTGAGCACCCCTCTCATCCTCCTGCTCACTTTCTTCAGCAGAACTTTCAGAAGCTAAAAAATAAGAAAGGTAATAAGACTAGTAAGACTATTGTTTATGTCTGCCTCAAACAAACAAAAATGGAAAGAAAAACTTCTATCCTAGGTGCTGTGATTTAAATGTCTTCCTCAAAACTAAAGCTGCAATCGGACACTATGACAGTACTGGAAAGTAGAAACTTTAAGAAGTGACTAAATCATAAATAGACAGATGTCCTTTCCACAGGAGTGGATTAACTACCACATGAGCCACCACTGCTGTGATGCCTTCACCACAGAGAGCTACTCCATGCCCTCAATGGCAAGAAAAGAAAGTTCTTCTCTTTTTGAGTTATTCAGGCTGTAGCACTGTTAAACTGGTGGAAAACAGACTAAAACACACAACTGTAATGAGACTAAAACCTTTTCCAAGTTAATAAATCTACAGAAAATTTTAGAAAAATTTGCCCCTTTCCTGTACTTGTTCTTAAAGTACTAAAAAACACGAGAATATGGAGGGCTGCAGAGACAGCTCAGCAACTGAGATTGTTTGCTGCTTTTGCCAAGGTCTTAAGTCCCCAGCATCCACAAGGTGGCTTACGCCCATCTATAACTCCAAGTCCAAGAAATCCAACGCATGTTCTGACTTCTGTGGACACCAAGCACTTTGTATAAATATATATATATATACAGGCAAAACAAACATACACATAAAATAAATCTAAACTACATAATTTTTTCATATAGTAGTCTACATGTCAGATACATTAGAAAACTTTTAAAACAAACTTTAGAATATTATATAGCATAGGTTTCTATAATGAATCCATATATAGTCTTCCGAAACAAGGGAGAAAATCTAATTTCTAATATAGTCAAAATAAATGAAACCAAAACTCTCAAGTTATGAGCAGTTTAAAAATTTAGGGAAAGGAATTAATTTATTTTATAGATCAGATTCCTGCTCCAATCCATTTTCATTCCAGATTTAATAATCTCCAATTCTTCAATGCTTTTTTAAAAATATTTATTTATTATGTATACAATATTCTGTCTCTGTGTGTGTGTGTGTGTGTGTGTGTGTGTGCACGTGCGCGCGCAGGCCAGAAGAGGGCACCAGACCTTGTTACAGATGGTTGTGAGCCACCATGTGGTTTCTGGGAACTGAACTCAGGACCTTTGGAAGAGCAGGCAGTGCTCCTAACCGCTGAGCCATCTCTCCAGCCCCCCCTCAATGCTTTTTAAATATAATTTATTTATTTTTATTATTTTGTGTGGGTAAATGTTTAGCTTGCATGTGTGTGTGTATACCAAATGTATGCCTGATACCCATGGAGTTCAAGAGGGTGTCAGATACCTTTCACTCTGGAGTTAGATGGTTATGAGGCACCATGTGAGGCTGGAAATTAAACTCAGGTCCTATACAAGGTTAACACATGTTTTTAACCAGAGTCAACTCTCCAGCCCAGTTCTCTGCTTTTCTTATACTTGCTTCATATTACCATGTGTGCTAACCATAACAGCATCATAGAAGGATCAAACAAATATACAGATGATCTCTTCACAAATAACTTTCAGAATTGCTTTATTGTCTTAATAGACAGCAAAACCTGTTTTAAGCAGCAGCAAAAAAGGACAGTGTTTGACAAGAACTAGAGAAACCTACCTACATTGGAGGCGCTCAACTAACACACACAACAAATTCTGGTTTCAAAAAAAAAGAAAGTAACCTGAAGCCACAGAACTACTTTTATAGAATTTAACTTTTGGAAATTTTTTTGGGGTGATGAGAGAGGGGATAGGTGGATTTTTTGAGACAGACTCTTGATATATTACTCAGGTTAGCCTCAACACTCAATCCTCCTGTCTCAGCTTTCAGAGTACTGGAATTATAGTCAGTACCACTATACTCAGATAAATTTAAACATTTATAGAAATTAAAATCAAATACTTGCATGCAACAGTTATGTTTACCTTGCAGTCCATTAAGAATGGAAGTAATTTCTATAGATTTAATATGAGCTGTATCAGAGTTTTTGGCATCAGCAAGATCTAGTTTTGAAACCATTTCAGGAGATGGGTTTGACTGGAACGGTGGTTTTGACAAGCGTCGAAGTTTACAGTTCTTAGGAGAGTATTTTTCATCTTTCTCTTTTTCTTTGTCTAGTTTATTCTAGATTAAGAAATAAAGCATTAGATGTTAGCTATAATTTATTATGAACAACTTACTAACAAGAATATTAATCATATTTTAAAGAAACATCAAAGAATGTTATTAAATATTTAACCAATAAAGAATACCAGGGGGAAAAAAAAAGAAAAACTTTAAAATAACCAAGTTTGATTCTTTTTTAGGCTATTCATGAAAACACTGAGATGAAAAAAATTGTTCTGTATTTACAATCTAAAAATAGGGATCAAACCGGACAGGTGATTAAGTCTAGCAAATAAGTATTGCTAATAACTGCTGCTATAAATTCTTAAAAATTAAATCAGATTCAAATTTAATATTTATAAAAGGTAAACACAATTTCAACAGTCTTATATTAAACTGAACATTCTCACTGTAAAGTACAGATTGGGAAGGGCCATGTTCTGTACTCTGAAATGTACAGGAGGAATCACATACATTGACTTGCCGTGAAGTGAGAGCAGAGACAGCCTTCCTACCCTACTCAAAGGCTGATACTTTCTCACACTCCTAACAAACAGGTGAGTCGAGAATAAGATATTTCCTATAAGCGATGTTTTCTGTTTGTTTGCAATTTAGGCTCTCCAAAGTGTGACTTCGCAACAATTCTTAAGGCCTATTACAAAGACAGACTATAAATGTGAGTGATTATTTCACAAGTCTCCAAAGGACAGTGCATGGGAGAAATACTCCCTTACATGTAACAGTTAATTTCAGATAGCAGCTGTTCTCCAAGTGAGGTCCTTGGCCAGCTATATCTGAGAATTTGCTAGAAAAGCAGACCCCTAGAAACAAGATGAATCAAAATGGTGAGGATGGAACCAGACTGCCTGTTTTAATGTGTTCTCAGGATGACTCTGGTACATGCTTCAGTAGTGAGGGTCCAGTGAGGGTCTAACTTTCAAAACATCCTAAGAAGGGCAGATGGACCAAGTCTGTAATGTCTACTGTTACTCCCATCTTTTTAGCACTTCATGACTTGATCTCAGAAACCACAATCTACCGTGCACACTGAAACATTTATTTCAGTCCAAGCTCAAATATATTTTTAAGTGGCTGTCAAAAAAGTCTCTGTAGCATTGGCCCTCACAGAAAACCTGGGAGAGGGAGAAACTATGTGCAATACCTAAGAATAATTCAAAATAAATCATTTAAACTCTGTAAACTTACAGTTCACAAGCCTCTTTCTTTATGACCAAGAATTTTAACATTCTTAGGTTAGTACAAGTGAACAGAGACAGACACTAAGAGAACACTTCAGGTGTACAACTAAACATTGCAACTCCCACTCATCTACATAGCAAAGCTATTCCTAAGCTTGCATTGTACAAAGACACTAGGTTTTTAACAAATGTTCTTCAAATTACTAAAAACAATGTTAAATATAGCATGGTATACATAATTTCCAATTAAGGACAAACAAAGAGGGTATAAAGGGTTTTAAGAAACCCTGAGTTTTAGGTACTGGACTACCACACTAGAAACTTAAGACTCAGGTTTATAGTGATAAAAGGATTGCCAACAAGATAAACACATTCAGCATCTGAGACCACATGGAGGGTCCTAAATAGGAACCTAACAGCTTTTCATTGGAGTAAGAAGACTGAGTTTTAGAACCACTACTAAGCATGTGAACTACACACAAGCATGAAAATAAAATTAAAAAGATTTAAAAAAAAAAACATGTTAATGGTCTGATTTTTAAGAAAATAGTTAAAAATATTTCTCATAATTAGTAGCAATAATTTTATCAGGTGCAGGAGCACAATTTTGCACACAAGAGCACAGATCCTATGGTAGCTATGTATTGTGTGGTGAAGACAGTGCTGAAAACATTTTGACCCAATCAGATACAGATGAAAAGATAGACTGTCCTCTGCCTTTAGACATCTCTTCCTCACCTCAATCAATAACTCACATCCCCTACCTGTAATGCTTGATGGCTCCTAGTTATGAACTACAAGAAATAGGAAAGGTTGAAATGAATAAAAGATTTTTGTTGTATAGGTTTATTCAACGTTGAGACTGACAAGGTCTTAAAGATCAATTAGCACTGTTCCTAAAAACCTTTCCAAAAAGTAACAAAATTAATTAGAGCAAAACCTAGTATTTGGTAAAAGAGCTTTTCAAGAGAGATTAACATCAGGATTAGCACGTGCACATTTAATTGTCTTTTTGTTGTTGTTTTAGAAAGAAAATGTATTGAACAGCTAATGATGTGCAGCAAAATCAAGACTTACCTTTATTTTCTTCCGATGTTTTATCTTTGGTACATTTTTATCAGCAGGTCTTACTATTTTATCTGCTTTAATCCATTCATCATATCTAAAATTAAAAGAAATGAGCATAAATATATAAGCTACATGCTAGAGAAGGAGCTATGCTATATTCAAATAGAAAACTCAAATATTGAGTCCTAACATCTTACAACTTCAAAGGCTCTTGGAGATTTCTTAATTCAACCTGATGAGTACGCAATCAAGATAAAAAGAGTCAAATTGGCTGTTCCAAGGTCAATATAGCTACTGACTGAACCAAACTCTCATAAATCCTCCAGGTTCACTCCCTGATCTATTGAAACCAAATGTACAACTAATATTGAGAAATTACAATCTTTTTTTTTTTTGCTTCTAAGCAGCAGGTAGGCTTTTTTTTTTCTCTAGGCCTGCCAAGAAACCATGTTGTAGTTAAGCAACACTGACAGAAAGCCTTTTACTGCAGATTAGAGAATGCAAAATAACGTAGAGTAGGCAAGTGCTGCTGATAAAAATGCTAGAAAAACATTATTCTACAAACTTTGCTGTTTCTAAAAAGCATTTACAGACATTAAGGGGTCAATAGAGCTGTGATGACTTTTCAATCCAATATCCAAAGTCTCTAGAATTTTGCAAGGTGTGAAATATTACTGACAAAACTATTTATACCAAAAAAAGTAATTCTTTTTGTAAAAAAATAGGTTTTTTAAAAAGTAACATCAGAAATTTATTCAATCCTAGTGGGGCAATGGTGGCACATGCCTTTAATCATTCCAGCCATTCCAGCACTCAGGGAGACAGAGGCAGGAAGATCTGTGAGTTCAAGGCCAGCCTGGTCTACAGAGTAAGTTCCAGGACAGCCAGAGATACATAGAGAAACCCTATCTCGGAGAAGAAAAAAAAAATAAATTTAATCAATCATTCTCTTTTTGTTTTATAAAATTATACTCTGGAACCCGAAAATGAAGTTTAAAATATTTACAATACAAATTCATTTTACAAGCATTTATAGTGAAATAACGAAGTCTCAAATCAAGGACTAAATTAACAAAATTTAATAATTCAGGCCCTAGGAAACTAAGGGGGAGGGAGAGTGTCAGGAGCTCCAAACCAGTGGATTTCAAAGTGAGATACTATCTCACTTTGAAAAGGCAAGCACTCCTCTTAAAGAAAAAAAAAAAAGATAAATTACACAGGTCATCATTTGATTAAATATATTTTCATGTTATGACAAACAAAAAGCCTAGAAGTATCTAAAGTAACCTTTAGGCAAGTGTTACACAGGTCACAGTGAAATTACTGACTAAACTCCACACAGGATCACACTGTGCTTCTTATTGATTAAACCTGATGGTGGCCATTAAAAAAAAGAGAGAGAGAATGGGGTCAGTTACAGAATGTACTATTGGAACATCTCAATATCTCTCTTACTAGTCACACACCATAAATGATTCTGAGGCTCAAATATATAATATTTGTAAACCAAGTATTACTTTCCCTTTGGTATTTATCCTGATATAGTAGTATTTTTATTACATCTTGCCTTTCACAGAAGTATTGAAAACTGTACTATGCTTAAGAAATCCATTTAGGGACAAAGGAAACCTAAAAGTAGAATGTTGGTTTCCCAAACCTAACATATCCTGGAGATACTCAAATTTATAAGCATGAACAGGATATTGGTTGGATCTAGAGTTTCAGCCTCCTGAGGGGATAAGGAGGATAATCACTTTAACCCAGGCGACCAAGTCTAGCCTTGGAAACAGAGCAAGAACCTGTCTCAAAGGGATCAGTAAAATGGCTCAGCAAATAAAATCGCTTGACATTCAAAAGCCCAACAACCCTGACTGAGTTCAACATCTAGAACCTATATAAACATGGAAAGAGAACTGACTCCAAAATACTGTTCTCCAATTTCTACATGCATACTGAGGGATGTATTATGTGGGACCCCACATAGATATAACACCCCAAATAATAAATTTAAAAACAGAATCAGGCCAGGCATGTTGGCACACATCTTTAAATCCCACCACTCAGGAGGCAGAGACAGGCGGATCTCAGTGAGTTCGAGGCCTGCCTGGTCTACAAACTGAGGTCCAGGATAGCCAGAGCTGCTACACAGAGAAACCCTGTCTTGAAATACAAAACAACATATAAACAAAACCAATCTCAAGCCACCTTGTAAAATGGTGTGTGCACTTCAAAAACAAAACACAGAAAAACTCCTTTCATACTGTGAATAATTATTTCTATATAAGAGCCTATTTATTTACTTTTGGAGACAGAGTTTCTCTGTTTCTCTGACTGTCTTGGAACTTGTTTGTAGACCACGTTGGTCTCAAACTTGCCTCCAAAGTGCCGGGAATAAAGGCAAGTACCATCACACCCATTTAAAGTATTACTTTTTTTGTTGTTTTGGTTTTTTGAGACAGGGTTTTTTGGT
>JAQHUG010000030.1:3421100-3450262 GCA_028555095.1 Dicrostonyx torquatus
ATCTTCCATTGGTTTCTTTTCTTAAATTAATTTATTTATGTATTTTTTTAAATGTATGAGTACTGTCTACGTGCATGCCTACATGCCAGAAAGGGACACCAAATCCCATTACGGACGGTTGTGAGCTGCCATGTGGTTCCTGTGAATTGAACTCAGGACCTTTGGAAGAACAGCCAGTGCTCTTGACCTCTGAGTCATCTCTCCAGCTGAGAGATACATGTGACATGAAAGGAGAGCATGTGAGTGAGGAAGGGAAGTGAGGAAGCTACTGGAGGGGAAAGGGAGATGAGGGAGAAAATAGAAGAAGAGTAGAACGAAAACAAAGTATAGGTGAAAATATCACAGTGACTTTAGGAAAGAGAATCACAATGCAGGGAATCAAGACACTAGGGGATGCATTCCAATGTGGATATCCACTGAGCAGACAGAACATTAGGACTGTACTAGGAACTCTGAGCAACAGGTTAGCTTCAGGTGAACCCTTCAGTGATAAATAATTATATCCCTCCTCTTCATCAGTCAGCACGGCATAAAGAGGTTGAGGAACTACGAGAGAAGCACCACCTGACCCGCTTGCTCCCACACAACACACAGCTGTCTTCTGGAGGCTCTTACTGGAAGGCTGAGGCACCCAGACTTTCACTAAAAGTACCAAGGAACAGTAACTGGCCTCTTCATAACAAGAAGAGGTAACATTCGCAGGGCAACAGAGAAGAGAACTATTACTGGGTTTTGTTTTTTTCCATTCAAAAACAAATATTGAGCAGGGCAGTGGTAGCGCACGCCTTTAATCTGAGCACTTGGGAGGCAGAGACTGGTGGATCACTGAGTTAGAGGCCAGCCTTGTCTACAGAGTGAGTCCAGGACAGCCAGGATGGTTACACAGAGAAAACCTAGCTGGAAAAACAAAAACAAAAAATACAAAAATTAAGCAAATTAAGTCTGATTATTTTAACTAAGCTCAATGGTTAAGCACTTACTGGACATGAGCAAGGCTCTAGATTGAGCCTTAGTACTGTCAATAAGGGGGGAAAAAGTCTGGTTAGCCTCAGCTTTTAGATTGTATTATTAGTACATTATATAATAATTAATCTTACACACAGAACTCAGATAAGCATCTGATATACATCTAAACTGCTAGGCAAAGTACACATGCCAAATTTGAGACAATATCTACTGAAATTACCTAACACAAAAGATTCAGATATCTTGTAGGCCACATAAAAATGGTAAAAACATATATAAACTTATTTATTTAACACAGCATATTCAGCAGGAAGTCACAACACAGCTCTTGTCTTCTAGGAGCTCACAATTTAACTTAGAAGACAGTGCAGAGCAGTAAAAGTAACAATACAAACTTTCTGAAAGAAGCAGGCATGGCAGATTTGACTTTTTTAAAATGTGTTCAAAGTACTGACACAAAGCTAAAGGAAACCATTCAGAGACCACTGTGTACTTGCTCTCACCAGAGAAAATAAGAAGTTCTAAAAAGCTTTATGTCTTTTGCTTGGCTATATTGGCAAATCATCTAAACAATCATTTGGCAATAATACAAACAACATAATATTAGTCTACCAAATATACTAACCAAAATGGTGACCATGCCCACCTCCAACACAGATCTTCTAAGCACAACTTGCGAAGAAATATTGTATGCACACCATAATATATACTCAGTCATACCTTTATTTTAAAAAACAAATTATACACAGAAACAGATGTTTTAAAAATACTTTCAGAGCAACTGGACATGGTGGTGTACGCCTTTAATTCTAGCACTTAGGAGGCAAAGATAGATATCTGTAAGTGCAAGGACAGCCTGGTATGCACAAGTGAGTTACAGGCCAGGCAGAACTACAAGAGTGAAACCCTGTCTTAACAAAACAAAACAAAATAAAGCAAAGCAAAAATAAACTTTCAGAGCAAAACCAAGTTGACATAATTCTTAAAAACTATCTGAAACATATGTAAAGATTATTACAAAGAAAACACAAATGATCACCCAATAAGTTAAATATCAAAATTCTAAATGGCACCCAATCATTATTTAAAAACTGTTGTCAACATTATTTTATACCACCCAACTGTTAAATCCAGTGACATGAAATCCAGAGAATTCATCACAATATAGAATAAAATAGCAGAGCCAGGTATAGTAGAATACATCTCTAAGTGCAGCATTTAGGAGATGGAGCAGGATGATCAAGAGGTCATCCTCAGCTACACAGGAAGTTTGAGGCCAACCTGGGCTACACATGACCTTATCACCACCTTCCAAGAGAACATAACAACAGAATGATAGAAACGTGAATATTACAGCACTCTTGCATTTAAATAGCTCAACAAAACGGTATAGTCATCCTAGCAATAGTGTTTCCTAGAGATTCTAATGTTAGTGTAGGACTGCAGGCAGAGGGAACAGGTAATGCCAAAAAAAAAAAAAAAAAGACACAATATGAACGAAGCTTAGATATCTGCAATTGGCTAGCTAAGAGCTGTGGCACTCACTGTACATTGTGATGATGAAGATACTAAGTTTTATGAGCATCCCCAAAGAAGAGTTTTTCTAATAACCGATTAAGTTTAGGAAATTGTACTTGTACATATTTAAACAAAAACAGATTGTTTTTGTTAATCTGTAAATTATTAGACATGGAATATGTCCAAGTGGATGCTTTTAAAACACCTGCAAACCTATAAATACTCAATGGGACAGACCCAGGTTTGGATCTGTCAACAGTCTGAGATGAAAATTCAAAGAAAGGTTAATCTTTTTCATGAAGTTGACGCTGATTTTCACTTGTACTCCTAAATTGTACTTAATTCAAAAGTCAATCTCTCCTAAAAACAAGCTTACAGATAGATACTTCTTACAAACCATTATTAATTAAGGTTCATTTTATGGGCTTTTAACTTTTACACTACAGGAGTACGACAGACAGTTTTTCAGAGTATTTGCTGTCCTTTTATTATATTACTGTAATAATCTCAAAGCATGAGCACAATTATTTTGCATGGTTTTATCAGAACACTAATTCCACTAAATGGAATATACCACAGAATTACAGTAAACAAGAATAGTCAAGAAAAATAGAAAAGTTAAGCTGAAAAGTAACAGTTCAAAAATTTTGAAAGGACAAAAGAAAAAGAGACAAGTCAAAAGAAATGAGGATTTCCAACGAAATTTAATCCATCTCTCATTTGTTAACCAGGAGACAGGCTCAGTGTACTGAAGAAAAATTATATTTCTGAGTTCAGAAAAATTCATTATCTGAACCACATTATGATTAGAAAAACAGGAATACTAAGTAACAAATTGTAATAGTTATCAAAAGAAAAATAGAACAAATTAAAACAGAGAAAACTTCCATTTACAAGTAAGAAATAAAACAAAAGAAAATTAAGGGAAAGAAAGTAAAAATGGGTGCAGCTGTGACAACCTGAACTGGGGCAAAAAGTATCATCAAAGGAGTATCAGGTGGCTATGACATCATTGATAAAGCAAGACTGGATAGCATTAACTAGTGGTCTTAGTAAGTAACCACTGTCCTGGAGGCACGGGATGTGGGGCCTGATCAGAGTGGGCTTACTCAAAAATAAGAACGTAGAGGACGGATGCAGACAACACTGTCAAATAGTTTGTGGAGTGATGCAGAGAGATAGCAGAGTGGAACCAAGCATGCTCATGACAAGATATTCTTTGAGACAGGAGAAGTAAGTGCTAGTCTTTAGTGGGGGTAATTTGAACAGATAAAGGAAATGAGTCCCATGTCTTTTACTGGACAACATCTATATACCACGACATTAACTTGTGACTAGACGTGACAAACAGATAGCATGCCTGTAGATAGCATGCAGGAGGTGGCTACAGTATAAGTCAGTAGAAATTTTCTTCTCATTTCAATTTCTCAGTGAGATTAAAAATCAAAGTTACCACTGAGAGTGAGGACAGGGAAGAGTTTAGGGGAAGGGAAGAAAATCAGAGAGTAAACAGAAACAAAGGAAGGAATAAAGGCTCACAACTACTAATTTCACATCCCAGACAGATCAGCTGTTCAAGGAGGGGGTCGAACAAGGGGAGGGGTGCTCATGGTTGTCAGGGTTCTGCTCTCATCTACAACAGGGAAGTAAAAGAAGAGCTACAATTCAGGTAATTGAGAACAGGCCAAGAAAAGTACAAAACACAATGGGAACTGAGGACAGAGGAGATGAGAAACTATACATCATAAATCTCACTGAACAGTTTCCTTAACTGGACTAGAAATCTTTTCAGAAACCATTTTCTTAATGTCCAGTGCTGACCACAGCGCTTGGCACATAGTAGGTACTCAACTTTTGTTTGTCAAATAAAGCTTAATAGATAGCAACTAAATGTGATCAGAAAGGATAAATTTGCCAGTCTTTTTAAAATTTTTAAAGTTAGTGTACAAGTAACGGCAGGAAATACCTTTATGATCATCTGCCCCTACATGCAGTTTTATTTCCCCTCACTCCAAGGAGAAATCTATATACTTATAAAAATACAATATTAAAATAAATAACACATTTTTATTTAAAATAACATAAGTAAAATGGTTATTTTCAGATTTCTATAATCTCTAATATAGAACACAATTACTGTTAGGTTAGGTAGAGTTCACAGTTAGCAAAGCATGGTGGTGCACACCAATAATCCCAAAAGTAGGGAGGAAGAGGCAAGAGGATGGAAGCCAATTCCAGAGCTATGTATAACCAGATCCTGTCTCAGAAACCAAAGACAAAGAAAAACTAAAATTAAAGTTTTAGAGTTAAGTATCTAACTCTTTCCTATTCCTCTAATGAATCAGTATCGGTATACTGTAATAAAGCATTCCTATGTTATATAGCACAAGCCATTGCTGCTGCAGAGATGGTTCGGTGGTTAAGAGTGCTTAGTACTTCCTCCAGAGGACCTGAGTTGTCAGCACACATGTCAGTCAACTCACAACCCCCCGCAACTCCAGTTCTAGGAGATCCAATGTCCTCTTCTGGCTTCCATGGACACAAGTAGCAACACTCACACAGATACACAAATAATAAAAATAAATCTAGAAAACAAAAACCAAGTAACCTAGATGGTTCTAATACAAGTTATGAAACAAGGAAGAGTCTACCTACCATATTCAATGACATTTATGGTATCTTATTTGGCGGTGGCGGCGGCAGGGATGGGGGAGATTACGAAATAAAAAAGCTGCACTATATATAATCCAGGCTGGTACCACTCATACTTTTCCTGCCTCTACACTAAATACTAAAACTACATATGTAGCTCCTAGTGGGTTATTTTCATAATGCATAACCTTATTTTCTAAAATCAATCCTATATTTATTATATGACAAGGACATGATAACAAAACAGACTAATATTAAGTTCACTTGGAGAAATTTAAAAATCACAGCAGAAAAAATTTTAAAAAATCTACTATTAAAACTGGCTAAAGTAGGAGCTAGGGAGATGGTTCAATGATTGAGAGCACTGACTATTCTCCCAGAGAACTCTGGTTTGGGTCCGTGAATCCACATGGGGCTTCACAATCATCTATAACTCCAGTTCCAGGGGAGCCACTACACACTTCTGGCTTCTTCAGGCACGACACAGACATACATGCAGGCAAAATACTTTCACATATTGAAAAATATTGATTTTCCCTCCCAATTAAAAAACAAAAGGGTTAAACTATTATAATTTCTGTGGAAGTGTACCCAGGCAGGCCTCGCACTTGCTTAACAAGTGCCTTACTACTGCCACAACCTACCCATTGAAATATAATTTCCAAAAACAGTGTAATTTAAATGATTTTAATTCATTTATTTTATCTGTATTTATTCTTCTACATTGAATGTTATTTTTAGGAAGGTTAAAAATAATTTATACATGACTTAGAACACTGCAAGCAATCTAGGCCTTGTGATTCTAAAGTATTTGACAGTAATTTAATAAATGATTATTGAATCAGAAAAAAAAATCACTACCAGTATTATGTCATTTGTGATTTGAGCTCAAGAACTTCAAATTTACTTGAAGTAAATTTAAATAAAAATGTGGAAACAAAAAACAAACAAAAAAAACTGATTCAAATAGTAATGTTTGTATAAATATAATTTTTGGCTGGGCGGTGGTGGCACGTGCCTTTAAATCTCAGCACTCGGGAAGTAAAGGCAGATGGATCTCTGAGTTTGAGGCCAACCTGGTCTACAGAGCAAGTTCCCGGACTGGCTCCATAGCTACTGAGAAACCCTGTCTCAAAAGAAACCTAGAAAAAGACAGAGAGAGAGAGAGAGAGAGAGAGAGAGAGAGAGAGAGAGAGAGAGAGAGAGAGAGAGACAGAGAATCTTTGTTTAAAATGTTTTATAACTGTAAATTGGGAAAGGAAAATTTACATTTATGAATCTCAGAAAAAGGAAAACTACAGAAAACAGTAAAAAACTTTTAAAAATTAAGATATTATTTCTTTTAAGAAAAATTCTCCTTACAGAAAATTTCAGATAAAATGTACACAAAAATGGTTCCATACAAAATGTCCTAAAACATCCTCAATCATCAATCAGTGTGACTGCCGATAAAGCTGTTTTCATGAACTTCCACAAGTAAAGCTTCATCTCTAACATTTTCTAAATGGTAATGTAGACAGTATGCTGGAGACCCCTAAAGCAGTAAGAAATAGCTGAAGAGCTGATGGTGATTTGTTGCAGTCCTTTGGATTAGTTTCAGACATGAAGATACAGCAATAGTAGTAATAGTTTTTGCTGGTTTATCAATAAGACACTCTTTGGTAAATACTGCAGAGAACAGGGATATTGTCACATTCTCTAAAAGATTAACTGTGAATGTGCTGAAGTACAATCCTGTCCTCTATGCTGCAGAAGTATGTAGATCTTCATCGAGATGGTTAAGTTCTTCTTTGCCAAGTTCTTAGCACAAGACTGTTTGAGGTCAAAACAGACAGCAACCGTCTTAATAACACAAGCATGACTTGCTGGTTTTATCACTTTCTGTGTCATTACAAATCTGAATACCTCAACTTAAAATCTTCCTTTCCTTCTCTCAATTTCGAAACTGAAATACTGGCTCTTCCCTTGTGAAACCCAAACACTAACAGAACTATGCTTTTCTTTAGTCAATCTTTTCTTAAAAAACAGAAAATCTTGAGTTTTATTGGTTTTATAAAAAGTTATGTTTGAACTGTGAAATAATTTCCTTCATGTCTTATCTCTTGTGCTTGTGCTTAAGAAGTCAATTAGTAAAGATAATCAAGCCCTAATGCTGTGAAAACTGGATAATGCCTTAAGTTTTATTCATCAGTCATGAACTTCAAGCACTAACTTCAGTATAAGCCAAGAGGAAAAACTGCTTCTGTATTAAAATCAGAAACTAAGAATGAAGAACAAAAAGGACAGCTGAAAGACGGCAAGCCTCTCTACTCAGTGGTGGTCCTGCAGCTGTGCTGGCTCAACCTTCAGGCTCCACAGTCTACACTTAGTTTGCATGCACCTGAGGGAGAAGCAAGATCACTTTAACACCTTGATTCAGTAAAATGAAAAATATCCAAGACTAAATCACTGCGCAGAATATTCCCATGGAAGAATCTGAGGTTTCTAGCTATCAATCAGACTGTCAATGAGTAAACTGTCATGCAATAAAGACAGAAGATCCAACAGCTGTGAGGACAGACTGCATCCAAGGGTGCATGTACCATCTATAAAGTCTGTGCTTCAGAACAACTAAACTTCAAAGCACTAGTAAGAAAGCCTTCTTAAAATCCACACCTTTAACAGTCTTACTGACCAGGAATTTAATGAGTCTGAACTTCCTGACTTAAATTGCTTTTTTCTTTCTAGAGTTAGAAAAGACCAAAATTATACTTTTCTCAAAGTAGAAAGGCAATGAGATTAAGTCACACTTCCAGAACTTGCCACTCTTAAAACAGAACAAAAGGTGGAGAATTTGAAATGTTTTCTGGATATTGCATTTGTATACATGTGATAGTAGAGACTGAAGGACTCAAGGCTCAGTAAGTACTCTGTCTATGAAGCACACCTCTTCCCCAAGAATAACTTTAACTGGAAAGCTTGACAACTGTATTTTTCTGGAACACACAAAAACTCCCTTCACAAAACCACCAATACAAACAACTAAGCTTAATTTTTCAAGCTCCAACTATCACAAGCTAGATTTAATACATGTAATTTCAAATGTAACATTAAACATTCAAAAATTAATGAAGTTACTGTTAAAAGACAACTAAGTGGTCTGTCTTAAAGACTGACTTCTCAATTTTGGATAAAATTGAAATACAGTCTCTTCAGATAAACTCCCCAGAATCATGCAAGTTAAAATCTCAAGTCATTGACAACAACCTCTGAGCAGTCTGTCGTTGCCTGAACTCAGGAGTAATGGGCAGGTGCTCTCTCCCTTAGCACACTTGCAGGGGTTTTCAGCTATGGTGTCACAGATACAAGTAAGTCCCTGATACTTCTGAAAAAGTAGTAATGTAGCTGCTGATAGTAAGGTCTTTTAAAAATCGGTGATGCTTCTTATGAAATTCCAACCTTGAAATCTTTGCCTACTGGAGGAGGGTGTGATGACTTAGGAAGACCACAGAGACGAGTGCAGGGATTTAAAATGGAGAAAGCAGGCAGCCTGGTAGTGATATGATGAAGTCAAGAAGCGAAAATCATTACCTATGTGAGGTTTTTCTATCATTTCATTCCAGTGTACATACTATTAATCTCTATGTATTAGAATTAACTGTCTAGATCTATCTTTCATTCACTAAAGATGTCTGTGAAGTGCTGAAAACACGAAGCAGGGTGGTAGGATGTCATTAAGTGAGGTATTTACATGCTAAAAGCTTGGTTTTTTAATGTTAATGTGATTCTCAGTTAGAATACTAGTAAGTCTGTAATTCGTTATGTAAGTTTTTAAATAGAAAAGTATTTTAGAAGTGGGTGTAATAATCACTAGCTGAAACTCAAGTTACCTCACATTCCATCCGCAGTAATGCACCAAGTAAAGGACCTCTCCACCTTCGACATCAGAATCTTTTATACTAGCTTCATACATTTTTTGATTTTTCCCTCGTCCATACCGCACTTGGACTTTCATGCCTGGTGGATAGCACTCAAACTCCTCTTCTTCATTGTTGTCGTCATCATCTTCATCCTCATCTTCTTCCTCCTCTTCTTCCTCCTCCTCTTCTATTTCTTCATCATCTTCATCTTCTTCTTTATTGGTTTCATCTCTTGAAAGGTTTAAAAAATTGCAGAGTTAATAAAAGTTACTTCATATGCTTTTCAGTTCCAAACCACATATACCGATAAAAATCGTGGCTGTGATTGTTCCAGAACAGCAGGTTCCATGTGTATAAAATGCTCAGAGTTTCAATTTAGCATTAAAAACTAAAACCTGTACGAGAGGATAAGTGTCAGAAAGATCTATTTAGAAGAAAATGAAGAAGCAAAAATAAGTTCATTCAAAGAAAATTTTCTTTACTGCAATCCCAGTCCTTGGGAGGATGAGGAAGGAGGACCAATGTGAGATCAGAGGCCAGTCCAGGTTACATGGTATGACCCTGCTCAAACAACAGACAGAGACAGAGACAGAGAGAGATATTAAGTTTGAATGATTGATTTCCACCAGTCAAAAAGATCATAAGTTGTGTTGAACGGCAGGAAACTAGTACGGCTAACTAACCATTCTCTCACGTTTTATTACAGAAGGGTTTTACCACTCAGCTAACATAAACACACACACACACAAACACTTAACTGCCATTTTCTGATTAAAACTTAGTCTAAAACAAGTATTCCCAACTTAAGAATGTTCAAAACAAAAATAAATGTTGAAGAAAATATAATTTTAAGTCTCACAGGTATGTCCTACTGCAGTCACATAAATATCACACCTATGCAAATATCACAAGTTTTGCTTTTTACCAGATATCTACTAAACTTTCCTGCCATAGATTCTTTTAACCTGAAAATTTTTTTAAAGTAGGAAAATTGAGAGGCCAACTCCAAATACTGAAAACTAAAACACAAACTATCCCAAACTTAAGAGTACTAAGCTATTTTCATCATCTCTATCACATAATTTCTAAAACGGGCATTCATATTCCTGTTTTTTTTTTCCAACTAGAATTTTGAGACAGTCTCATTATGCAGGCAAGCCTGGCCTTGAACTTGTGATCCTCCTGCCACAGCCTTTAGAGTTCATCACCATGCCAGCTTCAAGTTTTTTAGTTTGTACTGAAAAAGTTGGATAAAATCTCCATATCCAATCTTCTCAATCACTAGTTTTACATAAAATAAGTTTCATTATAATTCAGTGTTATATTTAGGCAATTTCTCTGCTTTGCATTAAGCATACACTATTAACAAGTCTCTCTCACAAAGGATCTATCATCACTTCATAGCTAAAAATGGTAATCATACGAAAATAGATATAGAAAAGTCCCTGCAGTACTAATTTCAGTTTTACATTCTTTTGTATAATCTTTTCAGTGATAATGGATCTCTTTGGTGATATTTTGTTTGTAATCTAACAAATAAAGCTTGCCTAAAGATCAGAGTGCACTATTAAGCCTCTAGTTAGCCATAGAGGCCATGCAATGGTGACACACACTTTTAATTACAGCACTAGGGAGACAGAGGCAGACAAACCCTGGGCTACACGGAAAGGAGAAAACAGAGCTCACACAAAGGTGATCCCACCACCTGGGATCACATGCCTTTAATCCCAGCACTAGGGAAGTAGAGACAGGAATGATCTCTGGCTGGGCGGAGAAAGGAATAAAAGGCATGAGGAGACAGAAGCTCAGATGCAGTCTGAGGTTTCGTAGAGACAGCGTTCAATCTGAGGATTCGTGGAGACAGGACTGCCTGGTCTGAGATAGGGGTAAGAGCTAGTGGCTGATTGTTCTGCTTCTCTGATCTTCAGCATTAAACCCTATATAAGACTCTGGGTTTTTATTATTAAGAAAAATTAGAATTCGTGCTACATGTCTCAGCCGCATAATTATACAGGCAATGAGAAAATCTAACAGATGCATGGAATGAAAAGTGAGTTAACAAAGGTACTAGATCCATCAATTTTGTTGGAAGCGGTGACTCAAGCCTGTAAGCCCTCCCTCCCAGTACTCAGGAGGCTGAGTCAGGAGGATCTCTAGATCAAAGGCAACATAACAAGACCCTGTTTTCAGAAATTCAAAACAAAGATAAAAGACTTGTATAGTCAAGTCAGTCAGTATTTAGAAACCTAGACCTACATGACAACAGTTTTAATCTGAAATGAAGAACAAAACAAACATTACCATTTCTATCATGAAATATTTTAACTAGCCAAGATAACTACCAAATCAGAGATGGGATTTAACTATTAAGAATAACCTTAAATGAATGTGCTATTTAAATGATACAATGAAACTGCTAGGAGAGCTCTCCTGAAGACGACTACTTCTTCATGTCTTAGGATTACATCCTAGACATCTAAGAGAAAGGGAGTGATGAGGAGCATAGTACAAAGGAAAGAAAGCTCCAAAACAAATTCATGTAAATACCCAACTCATGCACCAAAATAATACACTGAGCCCACTGTGTACATGCAATATTATCAGACATAAAGACAGTCCTGTAAATGACTGAGGAAACAGAACACTGGAAATTGTAAAATAGAACAATCGAAATTTTAAAAATTGCACAATCTCAGACACAAACTAAATCAAATTTTATTAAACTATAGACTGAAGGTCAAAAAAAGCAAACAACATAAATACTGGCATCTAGCAAAAGAAAACTGCTCTGTTTTTTTCTCAAAGGCATCACTGACAAATTCAAAGAGTGAATGATGAACTTGGTGCATAGAATGCTCAGAAAATCATTTCCTGAAATTATCAATTATAACCAACATACTCATTGAAAACTAAGCTTATAAATGTATTACATAGAAGCACACATACATACACATTTATCTTTTTTTTTAAAAGTATTGTTAATGTATGTTTTGTGTGAGTACAAGTGTAGTGGACCACAGGGCAAGTATGGAGTCAAAGGGGAAGTTTGGGGAGTTGTTTCTCTTCTTCCACTGTAGTTCTGGGACTCCAATTCAGGCAGTCAGACTTCCAGGGCAGACACTTTTACCCACTAAGCAATCCTGGCAGTCCCAAAGTTACTCACCTTCTTTAAGAACAATAATGCTTGGGAAACAAACTATGTCAAACTTCTCACCTGAATCAACAGAGAAATGCAACATTTCCCTAGTCTGTTATTACTACTCACAATGTAAGAAGAAAAGGAAGCCACAGTATGACAAATATGCACTGAAGAGCAAGCACCAAGCCAAGCAGCTTCTAAGTATTAACCTTTTTAGTCTCCTAACCCAGACTTTGGAGTTGGGACAGAGAAAATTTTTTATGGTAGACAGGAAGGGAAAATTAAATACCAAAACAAACAAAACAAAAAAGACCTCATATCCCAATGTGTTTAATTTTTTATAATTGTAAATAAATATTCTATCAGTACTCAATGATAAAACTTAGAAAGCAATTATAGTGTCTGCCTTTATCTGTAGTTTTGCTTTCCCCAGTTTTAGTTACCCACAATTACTATTAGTTAAAAAATATTAAATAAAAAATTCCAGAAACTAAACTAACAATTCATAAATTTTAAGTAGTATGTCATTATGAGTACTACAATAAAATCTTGCACTGTCCTGCGTCACTCTGCCAGGATAATCACCTCTATGTTGAGAGTACCTGCACTTCGTGTGGAGCACCACCATTACTGATTTGGCAGCCACGTTAGTACAGCAGGGCAGGAAAATGAAAGGGCATTTTATACTCTAGTGGTATAACAGGGCAGATAAGAAAACAAACAGCAGTCATGTTGACACTGCACATACAGTAAGTGGCCCCTAAGATTATGCTGCTTAGTGATGTCATAGCCAGTTTAACCTGTGTAAAGACACATTTCATGTTACACATACAATAAAATTGCCTAACAACGGTTTCATAGAACGCATGTTTGGTTAAGCAACACAATTGCACTTTTTCATAGTCATTTTCTTCATATGTTTAAATAATATTAAATATGGATGTTCATAAAAGGAAAGTTTCAGTTTGTGGTATGAATAGTCATGCCTTACTTAATAAAAGGGATACATTCTTAGAAATGTGTTACCGAACAAATATAGAGTGCACTTATATAAACCTAGAAAGGCTAGCTTTCTCTATGCCTAGGCTATGCAATAAGCTTACATGAACAGGGCTGACTTTATCATCAACGTGCAGGTCACAACTGTACTCATGAATATTCACAGTACATAAAGAACTCATACAACTGAAAAGTTAAAGAAACAAAACTTTAAAATAGAATTTGCTGACTAAAGTTGGACTCTTGGTGACAACAAAGAAGAATGAGTAGCAAGTATCTGAGAACAGTAGAAAACACTCCAGAAACACTGTTGCTCTCGGATTTTTAGCTGACAGTTATATGAATTTTTCATGAGTTGGAAGTTTCTGGTAGGAACACTTCTAATATTCTCTACACAAACAATATAAAGCCACACACTACATGCTCTACTCTATTCATCTAAACTTTGTACTGTCCTGCTCCACTTTGGAGTAGAACTATATACATTTGTATTGCTTTTCTTAAAGCTAAACTAATCAACATGTTCCAGTAAAAAAACTCCCAATCTTCACTAAATTTCTTAACTGCAATAATCTCCAATAAAGGTATGGTATACTTCAAATATGCACATATATACAGATATATAACAAAATATTTTAAAAACTCCTTACTATACTTACCTGATCACATTTAATATTTTCCTTCCCTATTTGTACACTATAAGTTTTTAAAATACTAAAATGAAAAAGTTGGCTATATTTATTTAAAAGAGCTCCTAGCACTATAGATGCTTATGATTTTTTAAAGTCTCAGAGATAAAAATCAAAGATTACCTACAAAACCAAGAACTCACCAGCAGAACATTAAGTCAACATTCTCAAGTAGCCAAATCAAGTTAAGTATTACTCACCACACACAGGCAAAATGGCCCAAACACTCCCTGCTTAAGATACACATACACCCTCGAACTCCACATTCAGTGTATCATGTTCATGACTCTTATTACCCAGTCAGCAGCAGACTTTAGTGCAGTGAAAAGCATTGTTCCCTCAAAAAAATTTATTGATGAATTTCCATGATGAGAGCAAGAATAGATCAAAAAACTATGATCTTTTCAACAATCACATTAATAGGGTCTCTGAAGGAATTAGTTTTTCTTGACGAATGTAAATAACTCTTCTATACTTCATCAATTTAGTTTCAAGCATTCACAAGAGCAAATAATAAAACTGTATCCAGCCAAATGCATCACAGCCAAATCAAGTATCTTACCCAGATCGTGCTTGCTCTTCTTCAGCATCTACCTCTGTGCTGAGGGACTCCTCTGCCCTAGCTGGGTCACTGTCTTTATCTTCTGAGTTTTCCTTTTCTTCTAGCTTTTTAATGCTGGCTTCTTTTTCTTGATCAGACTGTGCAGGTATAGATTCTAATAAACTCTTTTTACTTCCCTAGAGAAAGATCAAAAGAACTAAACCAACAACAGTAAAAACATAAGCCTAAATCCATGATCTAGCTGTCAGCACTGAGAGGTGCCAACCAGTATGACACAGCTATTACTACTGATCAAACAAGCATGCTCTGTAAGAAACTCCTACATTTCAGCCAGGCAATGGTGGTGCACACCTTTAATCCCAGCACTTATGGGGCAGAGGCATGCGGATCTTTGTGAGTTTGAGGCCAGCCTGGTCTACAGAGTGAGTTGCAGGATAGGCTTCAAAGCTACACAGAGAAACCCTGTCTCGTAAAGAAAAGAGAAAGAAAAGAGAGAGAGACAGAGAGATTCCTACATTATAAAGAACACACTATATGAAAATAGCTAAAACTCAGTTTGAATAGTTTCTATAAAAGCTATTCTAAAGTAACATTTGAGAGCTAGGGATATAGCTCAGTAGAAGAGTTTGGGTGTCTAGGTTTAAGCCCCAGCGTATCAAAAACTAACAAAAGATACAATGACCTATAATACTGCGTAATATACTAGTAAATTAATTTGGAGAACTTTACAAAGGCTGTAAAAAACATTTCAAGACAACAAATGAAAACTGAAGAGTGTCAGGTTACCAGAGAGGGTTTGATGTTCTCTTTTCTTTCACTCTCATCCTCAGCAGGTACCTCCTCTTTTGGTATCATGTTCTTATTGTCTTCCACATTTACTTCTTTGACTTCTGTCTCACTTTCTTCCTTAACTTTTATTTCTTTATTTTCACAATCCTTACATGGCTTATTAAGAACTTTCTCTGGCAATGCCATCTGAAAATCAATATTAGCTGACCTGCAGTACTCTTCAAAGCCATATAAGTACCTAGAAAAACACAGAGAAGATACGTTTGTTTGTTTTTTTTAATATAAAGATTTATTATGTCTACAACATTCCTTTCATGTATGCTTGCAGGCCAGAAGAGGGCACCAGATCTCATTACAGATGGTTGTGAGCCACCATGTGGTTGCTGGGATTCAAACTCAGGACCTCTGGAAGAGCAGTCAGTGCTCTTAACCTCTGAGCCATCTCTCCAGCCCGAAGACACATTTGTTAAGAAACATTCCAATATATTACTGAACAGCATGGGGAGTTGGAGGTGCTTGGATTGTTTTCTTTTGTTTCATCTTTTGAGGTGGCCTGATGCTGGAGGATATGATGAAGTCTCCTGGGGTTACAAGTACACATTTCCTTGCCCAAGTTACAGAGTTGTTATTTAATACATATTCATATTTTAGATTATATAATCCCTTCAATGCATTTTAATTATTATCTCACCTTTTATTGAGAAAAAGTCTAATTATGTAACACCAAAGTTCTTGACCCTCCTACCTCAGTCTCCCAATTTCTGGGATTACAGATGTGGGCCACAATGCCTAGATCCTCCCTCCCCCTTTAAAAAAAAAAACACAAAACATTTTATCAAATAAAATAAATCAATTTTTTAAAGTTACAGGTAAATGGATAGGGCTAGAAACAATTACTATGAGTGAGGTAACTCAGACTCAGAAAGACAATCACATTTTCTGTTGTCTGTGAATGTTACTGTTAAACCTTCAAAATATGGTTTGTTTTTTTTTTTTTTTTAGTAATACCCACAAGGATCAGGGAATTACTAGGGGGTCATAGGGAAGGACTTTTAAGGAAGGGAGTAGAATACACTTATAAAAAGTTAAAAGGGAATAATGGAATATGAAGGGTTAAACTGGAGTGTGGGAGTGGAGGGTATGTTTGAAAAAGGAACAGGGGAGGCATAACTACCACCAAAGCCCTTTTGAAAACAAGTGACCTATGACAGGACAACAGGGCCTGTACTAGACACCAGAGGATAGTAAGTAAGAAGTCCAGTGGAGGTATAAATTACTTCCTTTGAAGTTACTGGCCTGACATTCTCTACATCCCTACACATTACAGGTTATTTCATGGCTCTCTATTACTCTTCAAAACTGAACTGTCTGAAGACACCACAGGCTTGAGTAATAGGGCACGGTAATCAAGCTATTACAAATGTGGACGCTTCATCCCTACATGCTCACTTCTATAGTGCGAGAAGGTGCTATACAAACTACTGGAAGAGAAAAGTAATCCTTAATCATCCCAGTGCTTTTTTAACCCTTCAAGCTATAATAATGACTGGCCTGGAAAGACATGTCCACAAGTGCAACAGTGGTACAAACATTATGGAAGTAAAGCAACTATTTTCTGATTAGATTTAAGTCCAACTTCATAGAATGGAACCCATACCTGGCTACCGTTATCAGGCTAGGAACCTATGGCTAGACAAGTCACAGGCACTAGAGGAGAGCCTACTATTATTATCACAGCTAAATGGACACAGTATTTAATTACTAATGATTTATCATTATACTCATAGATTACCTGAGAAACTCCTATTCACAGTAGACAGTGACCCACAACTAGTTAACAGCTAAGGTGCCGAGAATAAGAGACTGCCGAGTGGCCATTTATACAGGGGGGAAAAAGTGGGGGGAGGGAACCCCAGCTAAGAGTCAAAGATCATAGTGGAAGGGATGGAAGGAAGGGTTGGAAGGAGTATAAAGGCCTGAGGTGGTAGATGACTAGGAATAAACAGTGTCTTCTTGACACAGCAGGGCAGCTACACACATGAACTCACAGTAACTGTAACAGAATATGCAAACCCATGCAGGCCTAAGCCAGACTAAATCTCAGTAAAAAAAGAAGGGCTGGGCACTTGATTCCACCCAAGTTGTGGATCTATGGGCAAATGTTAGCTGCTGGGAGAGGGAGAGGTAATTTTCTCTAAGAGTATTTATTGTCCATGGTAGTAAGTTAACCACTCTCCAAGTAGAAGACCACACATCCAAGAACACTGGGCAGCACAAATTGGTCTTGAAGGAAAAGGAGGGGAGGGGAAGTGAAGGAAGTGAGTGAGTGAGTGAGTGAGTGAGTGAGTGAGTGAGTATGAATATTGAGTGGTAAAGAAGGGAAGGAGGGTGAGTTGGGAAAGAGTTGGGGGTGAATATGGTCAGAACACACGAGGCTCTCAAAGAACTTAATACCTGTGGTAAGAGTAAAAAGTTATAACCTAAAGAAAAGTAACAACAGTAGCTATCAAAAGGATTAGTGGAAGCTATTAAAATTATTAATGATAAAAATCTATTGATTGATTGAGTATTTCTAATACGCAAGGTATCAGGAACTTTAGTAAACTTCATTCCATCAGCAGAGTACTCCTAAGAGGTAAATTGTAGTAACCTCTTTATCTAAGTAAGAAGACGTAGGAAAACCTTACAGGATCAAAGATCACCAACAGGTATAATGGCATCTTTTTGGCTTTGAGGCATTAGCCTTTTAATTTCTATGAAGTAATTTTCAAGTGATCATGGCATTCAATGTTTTCTTTACAGATTTTTAGATTTACAGATATCTAGAAATATTTCTATAGTAAAAATTTTCATTTTTTTTCTAAATTAGCTTAAGTTAAATTATATATTCCATATGTTTTCTAGGTAGGATATTGAAGATAGTCACATAAAATACACTGGCTTACTTTTTATAAGCACATTTAACATTGTATCCTGCAGCTGAATTTAAGACAGGGATTCCAAGGTCTTGGTAGACTTGCTTCCAAACAGCTCCACTTTCAATCTAATGGACAAAAGAAACAAAAAATTTCAAATCAAAGGTGGGAAAGTAATAACATATTTTACATACATAACAAATGTGATATGCCTACATTTCTTGGTTCCAGGCTTAAAAGCATGAAAAATACCATGATAAATTTTAAATGTGCTTTCCAAATAAAAAGCTTTATTACTCTAATAAATGTCAGACAGTTCTAAGTGTCAACATACTGGGCCATTAGACTTTTAAATAAATTCAGTTATGATAATTGTCAAAGTACATGATTTTAAATCAAAATGAAAAATACTGAAAGTATATTCATCCCATCAAAGTCACAAGCCAGCAAGTCAAAACTATTTTACGAATTTAGTAAGGCATTTTAATCAATAGCACATTCTGAGTTGGATAAATCATATATCTTAACTTTAAAACATCATCTCAGATCAGATCAGCAGTTTTAGTAAAGGGAGGCAGGGAGGGAAGAACTTGGTATAGTAACACACGCCTTTAATCGCCACACTGGGGATAGAACCAAGTGGATCTCTGAGTTTCAGGCCAGTCTAGATCTATATGGAGAGTACCAGGCCAGTGAGGGCTACATACTAAGATCCTTTTTTGTTGTTGTTGTTTGTTTTTTGAGACAGGGTTGATTTCTCTGTAGTTTTGGAGCTTGTACTGGAACTAGCTCTTGTAGACCAGACTGGCCTCGAACTCAGAGATTCCCCTGCCTCTGCCTCCCAAGTGCTGGGACTAAAGGCGTGTGCCACCACCGCCCAGCTCTAAGATTCTATTTTTAAAAAGAAAAAGGAAAAGAAAAGTGTCCCCACCTCTGTGTCTCTACGTTGACTCTAGACTCAGATAAGACTTCACCAAAGTCTGACACACTCAACAGGAAATCAGACTTGTCAAAGAAAAGAATCATCTTTACTAAATGTTTCTAAACTGTATTTTCATCCTAGTTTACTTACATTCTTATTAAGACACTAAGTTTAGAGATGACAGACACATAAGGAAGCACATTATATGAAAACCACAATCACTATAGTACTTACATTATCAAATCCTCCAAGTTTGTGTACAAGTCTGAATAACTTAAAAAGATTCAAATTCCGATACCCAAGCACAGGTCGTTTGTTAATAGGTGTACCTATTAACACACAAGATGTATTAGTAACATGCTACATATTTTTTATCTAAAATCTCAAAGGATTCACCTAATACCAATGATCTCTACATACATATTCCACAGGACCCAAAAAAAAAAAAAAACACCACAACCTTTCTTATCTAAACCCATGTCACCATTTTTTCCCTTGGTTTTTTTTTTTTTTGGTTTTTCGAGACAGGGTTTCTCTGTGGCTTTGGAGCCCCCATGTCACCATTTTTCAAAAACTTCTTGCACACCAGATTTTCAGTCTTATGTTTCTTTCTAGCATCTTCCCTCTGGTGATATAGAGGATGAATGCCTAGGAAGGCTTAACAAATTGCAAATCTTTCAAACATTTGGGAGACAGAGCTAAAAAAAAACTAAAGAAGTACTGAGAGACACACTGGGCAGCTGTCAATCTTATGAGGTTTTCTCTGTGCTTTACTCATTAGCACTCCAAATGATTCTCCAGTAAAGCTATACCTTTGTTTCCTTCAACAGAAGAAAACACTAAGTAAAACTACCAAGTTATTAAAAAGTAGTAAAAGAAGAGGACAGAGCCAGGCTGCCACACAGCCTGGATTTCCCACACCCACGTGGGTGAGTGGATTAGCATATCACTATCATTCTTCTCTAATTAGGCTTTACTCATTTTCTGCACTTTTTCTGGTACATCATACAAAACTATACAGAAGACCACACTTTTTAGGCTAAGTGTCCATGAATACAAATAAATAATAAAGTGATCAAAAATATTTAACATTAAAGAATAAGAAAATACCCATACCATAACACTCATTACCATTCATAAGTACAAAAAAAAACACCCTGAACTAGTTCCTCAAGGAACTAGACTGGCACAGTAAATTTTAAAAGGTTAGCATATATCCTCTGTCCTACTTTAGTTCATGTGTGCTTGTGTGTGTGTGAGACTAGGAACTAACCATGTTTTGAACATACTAGGAAACTAAATATTCTACAAATGAACTATGAACCTGGTCCACTTTTTACTTTTTTTTGAGATTTTGTTTTATGTAAATAGGTATTTTGCACACTCGTGTCTGTGCACCATGTGCATGCCTGATGACCTCAAATCCCATGGAGCTAGAAATACAGACAGCTGTTAGCTACAACATGGGTGCAAGTCGTCTGGAAAAGCAGTCAACACTGCTGCCCACTGAGCTATCTCTCCAGCCCTCCTTTTTACTTTTCATATGTGTTCATGTTTCTGTACATGTACATGTACGTGGAGGCTAGAGGCATTTTTGTTTTTTCAGGGTCTCTCACTGATTTCACCTATTTGGCTAAACTGGTAGGCATGTCTCTGCCTTCCCAGCACTAGGATTCCATGTACATGCCATCATACCTGGCTTTTTAAAATATCACTAATGGGGTGTGAACTCATATAATCATACTTACAGGGCAAGCAACACTTTGGCCTTATTTTTGTTTTTGAGATGAGGTCTCCCAAAAGTTGCCCAAGTTAACTTGAATCCTCTTTGGCTAAGTCACGAGTAGCTGAAATTGCAGGTTTCTACCATTAAGCCCAATTTTAGTCCTTGTTCCCTTTTGAAGAGCATGGTTTAAGGAAGGGTTTCATGTATCCCAGGCTAGCTTCAAATTTGCTATGTAGCCTACGATAATCTTGAACTTCTAATTCCTGCCTCAACTGGAAGAGTGCTAGAATTGATTACAAGCATTTGCCACTACACTCAGCTTATGTGGCTTCATGCAGGCCAGACAAGCACAGCTACCAACTAAGCCACATCACCATCTCTGTTCTTTACATTCCTTTGCAAAATTAAGCAAATTCAGAAAGTTGCCATACTCAGCTGGAGATTTTGCTATAGTTTTTTTTTTTTTCAGATTTCTTTTTTGTATAAGGGGGAAGAAACTTTTCAAGAGAGGATCTCACTATGTAGTCCAGGTTAGCCTCAAGTTCATAATCTTCCTGAACTAGCCTCCCTAATGCTAGAATTAGAGACAAGAACTATCACAGCCAGCCTACCCTTTTCTCTATTTCTGGATCTTCTTGGTTAAATTCTCTTGGTCTATGAGGTTGGGTCTTAGGAAACAATGCTCAAACAAGTGTGACCTTCTGTTTTCTATCTTACACATAGTTAAGATCTTACACATCTTCCATGAGCTTATATAGTAAGTGACACATGCATCTATTTCCATGAACTTACACAGTAAGAGTGGCATGCTCACCTCTGTCTTCCATGAACTTATAAAGCTGCTGAAGGAAGTTCTCCCTCTCCTCTGGAAACGGTTCTATTTCTTCCTAATTTTAACCACAGAAGAAAAGATTTTTTTCCTCAATTCAAAGTTTTATTAATGCAAGCAATATTTCTTGCCAACAGAAAACCTAACACTCATTTAGATATTTCAAAGGCAGTTTACAAAATATTTTTTACTAAGCTGTTCAAAACCAAGTAAGTCTAGACATTTTGCATTATATAGAAGAACATGTCCTAAAAGGTATCTCAATAGAATTCCAACTGTCAATTTTTGTATAAGAAAAGATTAACAAAACTGTTGAACTCTGTACTATTATCAGAGATCTATTCTTTAAATTAGGGTCACAGGCTCAAGAACACCTACTCTCATTTCTATTAAAATTGGGCTAGAGTTTAACATCAGAGCTGATTTCATTATTGTTCCTCAAGGAACTCAGCAAGCACAGGTCCCACTTGCTCTAAATATCCTTCATTATAGGCAGCCCCACTATATAGTACTTCAAGCTTACATAATCAGTATAGTGGGGAACAAACTTGATCTACAATACCTGAAGATTCAGACTTAGGGAAATCTTCAAGTAATAAAATAGTTCCCCGAATTATCAATTACAAGGGAGGGACTAGCTTCTTGCTGCTGTGGCCAAGGGCTGAGGCAGTAGGGAGCTGGTCCTGAAGCAACCTGCAAGGAGCAGGGTAGTAGGTAAGATTGAGGAACTCACCAATTCATTGACTTTCATCCATTCAACAAACAAAAAGCACCTTTAAGTGTAGGCACTATGCTAGGTGCTGAATCAAATAAAAGAAAAAGCTATGGAGCCTTTTGTGACAGAACATGGTCAGGAGTAACTGCAGAGAAAATAACTCAGCACATCTAAGCAAGCTGTGCAGTTGCAGTTACTTTAGCTGGAAGCAAAGTTCTAACAGTCATAGGAGATCCAACTAGTATGCTCAACAAAGCTAAACATTTTTAATTTGGAAAAATCACATGTCCACTGCCATTGCTATAGCTCATTTTCCCTTTGTTTTATGGAGAACTTTTTGAAGCAAGGGACAGTAAATTTTAAAAAAGAACAAAACATATCAATAAACTATTCGGTTGGTTCTTAGACAAAGAATAAATGACAACTATTAACTTGCTTGTGATAAACCATATTTCAATTTAAACAGTCCACATGTCAAGTTTCCGTAAGACAGTCAAATACAAATATAGAGAAAATAAGTTAAGATATTCTCTTAAGTGTTACTATGATAAAATATTTAATCATCAATTTTGTTTCTATTCCATAAACAATGAAGTTTGTATTTAACTTAAAACATCTGACTAGTAATCAACACCCAACACAGATTTGCTGTTATAAAAATACTTGCAAAACACAAATCCAAGCAACAAAATGTTTGATAACTGATATTTTTTGACCAGCTATGATAAATGCTGAGTTTATAAAAACTCATAAGATAGGAAACCTCTTTTTTAGAAGCTTACAAATAAATTAGTAAAAGAAAAAATAGTACAAGAAAAAATAAGCAATAAACCTAAATAAGAAACAGAGAGAAATGCATGTAAGCACATATAAAAATACATGGGAAGAAGTACACAAGAAAGTTGTACTTCAGAGAATGAAGTTTCCTAATCTGAGGGATGCTATGTTCCTGGAGTTTTGGAAACTGACCAAAGTTTGCCAGGCAGTCCCCACCACTACTACCATACACACATGCAGAGCATGGGAAACAGATAGAGGGAGAAGCAGAAGTACTACTGTGTGAAAATGAGAAGCAACAAGGTATGTAGGATGATGCTGCTACAGCTCAGAGTTCACAGGAAAAGAGCAGGAACAGCAGAGGCTGGACCATCAGGGAAGTTTTACATTTGGTGCATGACTTTTATACTTTGAAAAGAAAAACTTCCTTCAGAGATTATAAATATGGGATTGGTCATTCTGACTTTTAATTGTTTATATAATACTGGAGGTAGAAGCCCTCCAGCATGCCAGGCAAGAACCCAGACAATACCCCAACCTCAGCTCTCATTTTCACATTGAAAATAAAGAGTAGAACTAGGCCAGCCTGAAAGAGAAAGCTAACTATGTCATCCTTTGTCACTGCACTCTAAAATATAGCTTTAAAAAAAAAACTCCTAGTTCATTAACTATGTACTTTAATTAAGTGATAAAATCTCCAAACTGAAAACATTACATATTCACCAAAAATTACTATGATTTTCCAAATAGAAAACACACTTCACTTCATGGTCAAACAGTAGGTGTTATCTACACACCACTTACTCAGTAATTTTTTTTTTTTTTTGAGACAGGGTTTCTCTGTAGCTTTGGAGCCTATCCTGGGACTAGCTCTTGTAGACCAGGCTGGTCTCGAACTCAAAGATCCACCTGCCTCTGCCTCCCGAGTGCTGGGATTAAAGGCGTGCGCCACCACTGCCTGGCTACTCAGTAATTTTTTGTGTTAGAATAACTGTCACCTGCACACATGAAATCACAATAAAATCTAAAACTTTAACTCCATGACCCAAATTAATGCATAAAAAACCCCATATGTATGAAATTAAAATGCTTTACATTCTGTGAATCTAAAAGACGCCAACCTTCACTTTTTCTTTAATGTTGGCTGGACATTATTCTGGACACTATTCCTAGTGCTTTGGGAATTATGAAGATGCACACCTATCATGTGAGGTGTAGCTACAGACATGACAGTGCAAAACACGTTAATGACTAGGTGGTACTTTAGTTATCTTACAAAGTAAAGGCAGCTCCGAATCACCTAGGATAAGAATATGACACTACTCTGAATCCCCTAAGCCTACATTTGTTTTCAGGTAAGAAGCATACAACTTGATCAAACAAAATTTTATGATGAAAAGATTCCTAACAGTAAAACATTACTTAACATTTTAAAAGGCTCAAAGTATCAAGTTTTTAATTTACCTCTTCTTCACTGCTATTATCTTCTTTCTCTTTTTCATCATCTTCCTCCTCCTCCTCTTCCTCAGCTTCACTACTGGAGCTATCTTCTTTCAACTCAGTCTTCCAGTTAGCAGGAATAGTTCTACTTTTGTGAAACTCAAGCGCCTGATCAAAGGCTACAAATACACCATAATATTAGGAAACTGGACAGATTAAAATAACTGAATTAAAAAATGTTAACTATGATAAAAAGCTGTGGTACCAGCACTGACAGCTGTCAAATATGTGCTAGATTCCTGGTTCTGTACTAAAAGCTGTCATATGAAGTCACGCAATCCTTTTGATCTTATACACAGGGGACCCACTTTAAAACTAGTAAAGTCCACTGGAAGGGTTCTCAGATTCAAACAAATACAAGAGGAAACACGGAATGATCTTGAAATTAAGGTTATGTACTAAAAATAATTTTAAAATAGATATGCGATGATGTTTTATTCAACAATTACTAACATTACCACATGTTACCACATGCACAAAATCTAACCAGAAATGTTCTCTGCAACTCTAACAGAACCAAACTTGAAATTCTGGTGATAATGAGCTTAAACTAAAATTGGCTAAAAGCAATTAGTCTCTTTTTATACTACATGGTATTAATTATAATCATAATTTGTTATGATTTTTAATTCAGTCTGTCAACTCTTGAAAGGTGTGGAAATAGTAATTTACAATGGTTTAAAAGAAATAATAAAAGCAATCACAATCTGACCATGAGAGCCTTGACTAGGAACATATGTTAGCAGAGTTAACAGATCAAAATTATTCAGATTCTAATTTTGTCATTCCTATAAACCAATAGTGAATTTACTAGCCAATATGCACATTATTAAAATAACTAATGTTTTCTAACTGTTGTTCCTGATTATTACCTTAATAAGAACTTTTACAAAAGAATATAACATGCATGAGTTTTCAAAACATAAATCTACTGAAAAATATGTTAATAAAGTAAAAGAAAATCTAAAATCAAGAAAATTAATTTATGTCAGGCAGTGGTGGCGCATGACTTTAATCTCAGCACTTGAGAGACAGAGGCAGGCGGATCTCATTGAGTTTGAAGCCAGCCTGGTCTACAGAGTGAGTTCCAGGACAGCCAGGACTGTTACAAAGAAAAATCCTATCTTAGAAAAGGGGGGGGGGGAACTTAAATTTATAAAACAATTCAACAAGTTTTAAATTATAATCTTTTCAAGATTATTTTCTTACCTTGTTTCAATACAGCATCAGGTTTTGGTGCAGTGTCACTAGTAATTTCATGGACATCTTTTCTTGGTACTGAAGTACTGCATTATTCAATTATAAAGATAAAGAAAATGAGAGATTAAAATAGCAGTCATCAAATCATAGACAAATACCAAAAAAAAAAAAAGAAGAAAACTGAGAGCACTAACATGAGTAATAAAAACAACTGTACATAGTACTATAAGTCCCAAATCACACCCTGTCTATGAAACAATCCTGCATTAAGATTTGTTTTATTTACACCTGGGTTCGAATTCCAGAACCAGAAAAAGAGGGAAATGGTATCAAACAGTCCTCTGACTAGAAACAAATGCCGAACCTCTAACGTAATAATGAAAACAAGCATTTGGACGGCAGAACACATAAATTAAATGAGGAAGAAATCAACAGTAAAACTTGCCAATATCTTGGGATAATAATGAGATTAGTTTAAGGCAGGAAGAAAATATGCCTGTAAATAAAACAACTTTCTCTAGTTTTTATTTGCTATGGGGGTGTCTCAACAATGTCTCAAGAACTATTTCAGGATGACAAATTAACTTCTAAAATAAAATTAGGCTTCTTATGGAATGCCTCAACTGTTAAGGAGAGTTTTGAAAGAAAAAAAAGAAACAGGTTAAATGATAAATATCATTTATTTATTATTCCCTAATTTAAATAAACTAAAATTTGGCTTCTATATATTTGAGTTGTACTAATAACCAACCCCCCTTCCAAAAAAAGCCCAAATGTTATTCCAAATACAATTTTCAGTGTTCCATCTCTTTAAAACCTTGTTTTGTGGCTAGATAGAAGGCTCAACAGTTAAGAACTCCAGCTGTTCTTCAAAAAGACTGGAATTTGATCCCTCGTACCAATAAGGAGGCTCACTATTGTCTGCAACTCCAGTTCCAGGGGATCTGACACTCTCTTCTAGCCACCAAGGGCAAAAGAAACAAAAATGTGTATATAGACATCCATGTAGGCAAAACATCCATACATGTAAAATTAAATTTAAATCTTTTATTAAAAAAAATTTCAGGTACACATAAAAATGGTTAAGAATTATGCAAATCAGTCTCACAGACACCTCAATATGGCATCACAGCAGTCAGAAACTCCGCCACTGTTTCATCTTCCTATGTTCCTCCCTCCCACCTCCACACAATATATATACTTCAACTGTCACTATCAATCTCTAATGAAAGCATATTATTAAATATCTAAACACGACCTTTTCTAGTGTTAGCCAGGTATAACTAACAAATGAAACTGTATATAGTTAAAGCATACAACAAGATAATTTGACACACATACTTTTAAGAAATGATTGCCACAACTCAATTAACACATTTATTCCTTTACACAGTACCCTTTTTAGGAAATGAGTGAGGAACGAGAATTCCAAGTATGTAAGAAGGGGTCAAGAACTACAACTGCCACAGTCTATGTAAGACTCTGAAGCATGAAACTGACATCTTATGCCCTTTAACTACCATCTCCCCATCCCTCTACTCTCAAATGTAATTTATTCCTTAATAAGAAACAAGTACTCAAACTTTGGTGCTGAAATTTATCTGATTATCTCAACTTTCCTAAAGTTGTTTTCATAGATTATTTTCAAATTTACTTCTCAGAACTTGAAAACATAAGCACTAAATCTCAAGAAGTGGTTAAAGATACTGACACCTAGTAAGGCTCAGGAGAGAATTGCTTGGCTTCAGCTGGGCACGGTAGCATGAACCTGTAGTTCTAGCTACTAGAAGGCTAAAAGGGCATGATACTCAACCCATGAGAGAGAATAGGCTGGGCGAAAAAGGGGGAGGAAAAGAGAAACACAGTTTTGTATCTATTTAATTCTTAAAAGTAAAACTAAACATTTAGAACTCTTCTCTAAAAAAAGAAAAAAAGGCCGGGCGGTGGTGGCACACGCCTTTAATCCCAGCACTCGGGAGGCAGAGGCAGGCGGATCTCTGTGAGTTCGAGACCAGCCTGGTCTACAAGAGCTAGTTCCAGGACAGGCTCCAAAGCCACAGAGAAACCCTGTCTCGAAAAAACAAAAACAAAAAAAAAAAAAGAAAAGGAAAAAAAACTCCAAGAAAGACTACTTTCTTAAAATTCTTAGATCACTGTAGAAGTCATGCATTAGCCAATATATCAGTGGTTCTCAATCTTCCTAATGCTGTGACCTTTAATATAGTTCTTCAAGTTGCTTTGACACCCGACTATAAAATCATTTTCATTGCTACTTCACAACTGTTATTTTACTTTCTGATGGTCTTAGACAACCCCTGCAAAAGGGTCATTCGACCCCCAGAGGGATCACAACACAAAGGTTGAGAGACACTGCAATAAATCTTATTTAGGAATAAGGAATATTAAATAATCAAGAACAAACCTTAGGACCCAGTGGTAGATACACAGCCCAGCAAGTAGATACTTGGTGTCAAGCCTAACAGCTCAAGTGAGTCCCCATAACCCATGTGAAGAATGAGAGAAACAACTGCTACATGTACACTATGACACTAACGCACCTCCCATCATAAGTAAACAATACCAAAAAATACAGTATATTAGATCATTAAACATCAAATCTGTCTAAATGAGCCACCAGTTATAGATAATAAAAAATACTGCTAAGAATCTATAATAGCAGACCTAATGAGTAAAGAAAGACATAGTAAGATTTCCAGAGAGTATAAAAGCCATTCTTTTTAAAATATTCCTCTTCAAAAACTAAAGGCCTAAGGTCAAAAGAAATAACTAGCCTCACATGATTTAACACCTTAATTTGAAAAACCTGGTTTATGGGGATAGAGTCTAAAAATCACATGACCAATACTTACAATTTGCCATCTTTGAAAGATCGAACAAGAATATTGTCTTTTTTCACAGCAATCTCATCACTACAGTCAGGACAAACCACCTTTAAAAGAAAAGTGTAGAACTATCATAAGTGAAAGTATATTTACAGTTATTTCCATGCCTGCTACTTAAATGTTTCTGAAGGTGTAGGGCAACACTATGTGGCTGAAGAAAGAACAAGGGTCCAGAGTTCCCAGAGTCTCATTTACCGTATCATATGTTAAGCCTTCAAGAAAAACTAAAAATTTATAGAATGATCTAACACAAAAGTATATCTGGGCAAAGGGACACACATCTTTAATCCTAGCAACCAGGAACTAGCAAGCAGGCAGGTCTCTGAGTTCCAGGCCAGGGCGGTCCATGAGTTCAATTCCTGAGAACCTACACAGTGTTAGGAGAAAACTAACTCCAACAAGCTGTCTTCTGACCTCCACACGTACAATGTAGGTAGGGCCAGGGCAAATCTCCCAAGAACT
>JAQHUG010000030.1:3468156-3511441 GCA_028555095.1 Dicrostonyx torquatus
AGTATACATTTTCTCTCTCTCTCTCTCTCTCTCTCTCTCTCTCTCTCTCTCTCTCTCTCTCTCACACACACACACACACACACACACAGTGTGATAATAAAATTATCAGAACTGAAGTTTGAAATTTTTTATTACATTTGTGTGAGTGCATACATTTGTATGTCCTAATTAGGGTTACTGTCGCTGTGATGAAACACCATGACCAAAAATAACTTGGTGAGAAAAGGGTTTGGCTTACATTTCTAACTTATACATAATAGTCCATCACTGAAGGAAGCAAGACAGGAATTCAAAAAGAGCAGGAACATGGAAACAGGAGCTGATGCACAGGCCATGGAAGGGATGCTCCTTACTGACTTGTTCCACTTGTCTTACTCAGTATGCTTTCTTATAGAACCCAGGACTACTAGTCCAGGAGTCATCCCATCCGTAACAGGCTGGTCCCTCCCATGTCAATTACTAAGTAAGAAATGCCTTACAGACTTGTCTTATCAAGGTATTTTCTTACTTGGGACCCCTCCTCTCCAAAGACTCTAACCTGTGTCAAATTTACATAAAACTAACTAGCACAGTGTGTATGTGTGCAGACTTGCATGCATATGTCACAGATCAGAGGACAACTTGCACAAGTTGGTTCCCTCCTTCCACCATGTGGATAACAGGGATTTAACGCTGGTTCACGTTTGATGGTCAATGTCTTTATACAAAGCCACTTCACTAGCCCACAGCACTAGAATGCTGAGACAAGAGGTTTGTGAGTTGAGGCCAACCTGGGCTACAAATTCTGATACACTACACAACACACACACATGCATGCATGCAAGTGCGGTGTGCACTCGCATTCAACTTGACAAAAATTTCAAAGGACTAGTGGTAACAGTCTGACAAGGACTGGGGAAACACACTCACATATTGACTACTGGTTATCTTCAAGACAGGCAGGCAGCTTTCACTCAAGTTAAAAAGTACATGCCCAATCAACTTCTATTTACTCTTTCCTCAGTGCACAAGAAAATATTAGGATGATAGGCAACAGCAAGACTAGCGGAACTGAAAATAAGAGTAAATCTAGCCACTAAAAGAAACTCTGTTATACAACAGGTTAGACAGCTAACACTACTAAACTCTGCACTTAGAAATGATGAAGACGGAGAAACAAGTGTTTAACATGTGTGTTGAAGTGGAAATAAAAATCCAACTACACACTCTATATACTAAATAATTTCAAATTATACTAAATAATTTCTAAGCTGTACATATGTACAGCTTTTTTAAGATCTAGAAGATAACCAATACTAGTAGCAGCATCTATGACATTAGTTAAGAAAAATTAATCTACTGTTGGATTGTTGCAACATATATTTTGCATGACTAAAAATGAATTTTTAATAGAAAATTACTGTCTTACCTACAGTGTACCAACTTGCATCTGTCAGTTTATTGATAACAGCTTCCTGATAGGCACCATCAAGATTCTTCACTTCCACAATAGCTCCCACCTAAAATATTATTTAAGTAGTAGAAAAACTTTTAAAGACAAATGAACCAAAAGGCAATAAATAATAACACCAAACCTTGGTGGTTTTTGTTTTTTTTTTTAATGAATACATGGTGAATAGTTACTGGTTTGATCTGTATTGAAGATGCCTGTAGTTTTATTGACAATACTTTTCTAGCTATAACAGTGAAAATTCCCATATACTAGATAAGGCAAATATATTTAAATACTACTAAGAAAGCACTTTCACCCCTATAGGCCTGTAAAGGGGTTTTGAGAACTCCCAAGGATCATTACAGTGTGCTGAGAAGAACTGCCTGTGAAAATAACTGTCTTTCCTTCACCTTTCTTTCAAGGAAGCCGATGATGGACAAAGGTAATCAAAAAAAAGTCCTGAGCTCTCCTTAAGGGTTAGACTGTGCTACTGCTGACAGGCATTTACAGTACTTTCTATCTTATCATAAAAATGCTGGTATTTATACTTGCAAGGTCCTTATAGTAGTTATTAAACAGTCCTGATGGTAGATACGTATGGGCCTGTGCCGGAATATAGCAAGCCAGACAGCAAAGAACAATGGTGCTATGTCTAGGTGGCAGGGATAAGCTTGTGTACTGACAATCCAAACAGCACATCTTCTCAACCAGTGGCTGTGAACCTGTCTGAATTTTGGCACTGACATTAATGCTTGTAAAACTAGAGTAAAATTACTTCTTTTCTTCAGTTTCCTCTTCTATAGAGCTGTTCTCAAGACTAAATAAAATACTAGATGCAAAAAGATTTGGCATAGCACTAGCACACATTAAGTGCTAAATGGTAGCTAAAGTCTTCTGGTCCTTGAAAGTAACAAATGGGTACATAAAATATTAAAGATGATGCCTACAAAACAGAAATGATGTGAAATAGTTTTTACAAGGCTAAAGTTAGTAATAAGAAACATTTTTAACGGAAGAGTTTTAGAAGTCCACAATTCCAAGTAAGATACTTTTTCTGCAAAGATATACAAGATGCTTCTTCATTCTTCTTAGTATTCCCTAGGATTCCTCAAGCCTAAACAGTGGTCAAACTCAGACATAGTGGTTTCCCAAACTCCCTGAAGCTGGCTTACTGGCAAACAAGAAGGCAAAGCAACATCTATTCCACTAGTGAATGAAGAACAAATGGGTCAACCTCCCAGTTACCCTCAAAAGATTTTTTTCTGCCAGCAGGTGGCTCCAAATCAAGAGCTCTGGATTTTGTTTTAATTTTCTCACTTTTTAGAGCACAGCTCTTACATCTTACACCTCTTATTCCTGGAAAACCCATTCCTGCAGGAAAGGAAAACCTGTATGAAAGCAGTCACTGCCTCCTTGATGTTCATTTCATTTTAAAACAGAATTTACTATTATTTCAGATGATTTAACAATAAATGCATTCCAATTAGGAAAAGTTAAATATCAAATTAACAATGAATAGCCAATGAATTAAAAGGAAAAAGACCAAGTATCAGTCTCCAACCAAAACTGAGGATAATAATGACTCACCTTCAGTGGGCCCTTTATGTGGTCATCCTGAACCTCCACTGTTGAAGAATCATGTCTAAAGGTCACCTAGAACATATGAATCCACTGATCAAATTCACATGTGTGCGCACATACACACACAGAGACACACACAAACAATGTTAGCTCATCTATGTACAAATAACAAAAACTAAATAAAAATCACCTAGCCTAAGTATGAGACCATTTTCAAACACCAAATTAATATAAAACTTGTTTAAACAGATTTTCTTTTCAAAATAAAAATAACCACTGACACAACACCTATAAAGCTGGTTGTCCTATCTATCGTACTGTATTCTACCACTTATTACTTTAGCTGTAAAATTGGAGGAAAAGAAGATGTAATGATCTTAATCTATCGGGAATTGTATCATTTTGTGAAGGCCTAATTTAATAGTAAGCAGCGGCCACAAACTTGCTTTTTCTGTTGTTGTGTTTAGAATCCCCACCACCACCACCACTCCTTAGACATGGTGTCTCTATGTAGCTCTGGCTGTCCTAGAACTTACTCTGTAGACCAGGCTAGACTCAAATTCAGAGATCTGCCTGCCTTTGCCTCCCACTGCCTAGCTTTGCTTTGGATTTTTTGAGGCAACATCTCACTATGTGGTTCAATCTGGCCTCAGGCTCCTTAGTGTGTACCACCACACCCAATAGCCACAACAGTTACTCAGAACTAAGTATCAAATTCAAGGATCAAATTTAATATCCAACATAGACAGTAGCTCAGAGGTAGAGTACTTAACACAGAAAGCCCTTGACTCGAATCCCCTACATGGAGAAGAGGCATAGAATCACCCCCTCAAAACTCTATTCCCCTTTTGTTGAAAAGAAAGCCAATAAACAGAAAGTCTAAATGGCCCAGGATCATAGAATTAAAATATTATAGTGCTAAGATTGAAATATTGCTAGTCTTTCCCAGAACTTTTTATACTTTGTATCAGTATTATAGAAACCAGAGAAAGGGAAAATAGTAAGTTGGGGGGAAAAAAGTATTTTTAGCTAGATCTCACTGTGTACCCCAAGTTTTTTTGTTTGTTGGTTTTTTTGGGTTTTTTTTTTTTTTTTTTTTTTTTTGAGACAGGGTTTCTCTGCAGCTTTGGAGTCAGTCCTGGAACTAGCTCTTGTAGACCAGGCTGGTCTCGAACTCACAGAGATCTGCCTGCCTCTGCCTCCCGAGTGCTGGGATTAAAGGTATGCGCCACCACCGCCCGGCATACCCCTAGTTTTATAGACCAGGGTGGCCTCAAAATCAGAAATCTCCTTGCCTCTGCCTTCCCAGTACTGGGATTAAAATAACTAAGGCAAGAAAAAAAATTTAAATTAGCTGGTTAAAAAGCATCATAGAATCAGGAAATATAGTCTGTGCCTTTAATCCCAACACCCAGAGGGCAGAGGTAGAAGAATATCTGTGAGTCCAAGCCCAGCCTGGTCTACACAGCAAGTTCCAGGACAGCCAGAACTACATAGACTCTCTCAACAAACAAAAATAAAAAAGAAAATGCAAAGAAAAGTACCATATTCAATACTGACATGGTTCTCTTGAGCTCTATATAAAAGAATTCTTTAAGAATTGATGCATAGCCAGGTGGTGGTGGCAGGTGCACAGACCTTTAATCCCAGGTGGATCTCTGTGAGCTGTAGGCCAGCCTGGTCTACAAAGTGATTTCCAAGGCAGCCAGAGCTACACAGCAAAATCCTGTCTTGAACCCCACCCCACCCCCAAAAAATGATGCATTAGCATGTTCTTTATTAGAGTCAACAGGAACAGGCTCACTCATGAACCAACTATGCAAACAGAGTTTATATACACAGCATTCTACGCACTTCAGTGTCACAGAAAAGCAGCATTAAAATGAAATCTTTATTTTGTTGTTGTTGTTTTTTTGAGACAGGGTTTCTCTGTGGCTTTGGAGCCTGTGCTGGAACTAGCTCTTGTAGACCAGGCTGGTCTCGAATTCACAAAGATCCGCCTGCCTCTGCCTCCCGAGTGCTGAGATTAAAGGTGTGCACCACCACCGCCCAGCTTTAAATCTTAACACTGGAATACCAATATCTTCAGATAATATGTGGTATGGAATAAATGGCCAAAGATTAAAGCTAATAGTAATGAAATGTATCACCAAGTCTACTTAAAATGTATTCACTTTGTTTAAGACAGGGTGTTTCTATGTAGCTCTGACTGCTCTGAAACTCCCTATATAGACCAGGCTAACCTAAAACCACAGACAGCTGCCTGCCTCTGCCTCTGCTTCCCAAATGCTGGGACTAAACACGTGTAACACCACTGCCTGACTTGATAAATGAATTTTTATTCAGTCCTAGGATGGTGGTGACAAATAAGTAGGTGCTCAGGAAACAGAAGTATACAATGTCAGGCAGAACAGGAAATGTCACCATAAGAGCGCCCACCTGTAGGAGGGTCCGTCTTTATTTCTGTTGCTTTCATTGGTTAAATAAAGACTCTGCTGGCTTGTAAGATAGGTCAGCCCTTAGGTGGGCAGAGTAGACAGAACGGAAGTTCTGGGAAGAAAGGAAGTGGGTCAGTCGCCATGAGGCTCCTGCTGCAGATGGATGCAGGTTAGACTTTTCTGGTAAGTCACCACCTCGTGGCTTTTATAATGGGTTAATTTATGATGTGAAGGCTAACCAAGAAGAGGCTGGTGATGATGGGCCAGGCAGAGTTTAAATGAATATAATTGTCATGTGGTTATTTCGGGCATAAGCAAGCAACCAGCAGCTGAGCGGGCTGGGAGCTGGGAATACAACCCACATCTCTTCCCCATTACAACACCCACCTAACTACATTACAAAGCAACTCCAGGTGCCAGCGTGTGAAATGTAAGAGATGGCAGGGCCAAGATGAGCATCCTTTGGGTTCAGTTAACTTAGAGGAATTATGATATAGTTTTTAGCTAGAATAGAAATCAGATTTGCTCAGGAAGCTCTAGCGCATGCTTAAGAGAAACACTCAGGCAGCAAGTACAGCTCCAGGGGAAATATCATACCTCTTCCACTTGGTTAATTATTCAAATAAACGGTTGCATGGTTATCTGTTCATCTACCATACACACCCTCCTATCTCCACTCTCCTTCCATCTAACAGAGTACTCTAAAAGGTCACAACACCCAGTACATTACTGGCAAGTGAGTAGGTACGCATAACACTAAAATGTTTCACTGGTCCTTAGTTTTCACTGTCCTGAATTTTCAAATATAAAGGCATCTTTCTTCTATTAAACACATAGTCATTCATTCATTCATCTACTCATACTTTGTGCTGCTATCTTCAAACCCAGGGCCTTGCTCAGGGTAGGTATGTGTTCTACCACTAGGCTATATATCTAGTCCCTTTCTCCTGCTTTTGAAGGGAATCTATTTTCTCCATGTTGGTCTCTAATTCCTAAGCTAAAATAATCTTTTTGTCTCCACATTGTAAATAGATGGTACCATAGTTGCACCTCACCAGGTTTATGTTAATTTCCTAAAAATGAAAAACAATTAAATTTATATTTGTCCATTACCTAAGTCAAAACTCAAGTACTTCAAAAAGATTTTCTTCCAAATAGGCTGAGGGCCAAATGACAGGTGCCATACACTTGCAATCCCAACACTAAAAAAGTTGCAGTTTGAAGACTGCTGTGAGTTCAAGGCCAGGCTGGGCTATGTAGAGCAAGACTCTATCTCAAAACAATAGGGAAGGGAAAGGAACAAAAGAAAGGATGGGCTGGGGATATGGCTCTATAGCAGGTAGAACACTTGCCTAGTATTCCCAAGGCCCAAGATTCCATCCCAGGACCACAGAAAGGGAGGTGGGATGATATTTTGCTACGGGAGAAAACATATAGTCCTGGTTGGCTAGAAACCTGATATGGAAACCAAGCTGGCCTCTGCCTCCTGAGGACTAGTATTAAAGGAATGTATCTGGCCATTGTTTTCATATAATAAAACTAAAGAATAAATTAGATGGTTTCTAAGATCCTTTCTGACACTATAATAGTAACCCAAAAGAACCAAGTCTGCAGTGAAACTATCAGCTGTGATAAGCAAATTTTATTCCAATTTGAATATTTTAAACCACAAATATTGTTTAGTTTGGGAATGGTTTTATAGCAACCACTTTTAAAAACTCATTTTGCACAAAAATAATTTTTACATTTTCAGACTTAAAGGATCAAATATTTAATGACTATTAAATTACAAATAATACTGTACCTTGACTTTGACAAGTCTTTTTGCAGTCTTGATCTTGGCTTCACAAAAGGCTCCTCTGTATTTGGCACTCACATCAGTGCCCACTGTCAAATAGGGAGGCTCATCGAGGGCCTAAAAATACAAAGAAATAAAATGTGGTTTACACTGCTTAATTTTCCCCCCTACCACCAGGTTTCAGAATATATCTAATCTTGTTATAGCAATTTAAGCTAAGTGTACTTTAAACAAGCCATCTATAAAGTATTATGATTAAAAATACTATGAATTAAAAATAATAACGTGTATCGCAGACTAATAAAATGTACTTCATGTAAAATGAAGACATTTTCCCCTGTTAAACACATATGGTTCATAAGATCACTCGCAGATGCAGCCTTCTATTTAATGTTCCCACCATCTATTCATTCACTGACTTACTAAAATATGTAGCTATTATATGACCACTCAATTTGCTAGTTAGCAGATCTTAAATTTCAAAGCACAAACAAATGTCTTCTAACAGGTTACACCTTGTAGCCATCCAGATTCAGAATGGCTCTGTTCTTTATCTACAGAACTCTAAGACAGAATAAAAGACATACATGTGTTCTCAACCACTGCTGAAAGCCACATGAAGTAATCCATCCTGTACTGTCTCAAACTACTGGCAGAATGCTTTAATATGGATTCAATGTTGGTCTGTTCTTATATCTTAAATAATATACTACTCACTTGTGGTTTTGATTTTACTGGCTCTAATCTGGCTGCTCTGATTTTTACAGTAGGCTGCATTTTTGCACTGGGTCTTACACTCATCAGTTCCATAGTCAAAGGAAGATTATGTAATCAGCCTTTCCCCAAGTTGTCTTATAAGAAGTATTAATAGCCTAAGATGTTCACCAACAAGAGACAGCAACAGTTTGGAAAAATCCATTATTAAATAATCCCTCTGCCTCCTCTTTTAAAACTTCATAAATATGCTAAAAGGCGTAAAAAGACCTACAATAAAGACAAATACTGAAAACTATCAGCCAGCATGTCCCAATCTATTTGTCCAAACCCTTCCCATCTTTTTCTTTTTTTCCTTTCCATCTTAATATCATGAAAACCCTCCAGAAAGCCCAAAAAAGCCCAAAAAGCTCAAAAAGCTTCAATCCTACCGTGAGCACCATAACTTAGGTCACCTGTAGCACAGAGACTTCAATTTAAGCTCACCCCCAGTGTTTTAGCTAATGAACAGCACAGAGCACAGATTCCAAAGTTACAACCAAGTGCTTGAAACTTTAAGATTTCTACAGTGGGGGCTGGAGAGATGGTTCAGTGGTTAAGAGCGCTGCTTGCTCTTCCAAAGGTCCTGAGTTCAATTCCCAGCAACCACATGGTGGCTCACAACCACCTGTAATGAGATCTGGTGCCCTCTTCTGGCCTGCAGAATACTAAGAATACTGTATACATAATAAATAAATAAATTTTAAAAAAAAGATTTCTACAGTGGCATTCACCTGTCTAAAATTAGGCATACATAGCTATGAAGGCAGCCCAACATACCAACATAATTTATATATGAAAATATGTCAAAAAGTTGGATACCCTGATATATATATGTGTATTATGTACATACACACACACACACACACACACACACACACACACACATATATATGTTTCACGAACCTAAAAAAAATGTCTATGGCCATACTAACACCCTGAACACACCTGATCTTGCCTGATGTTGAGAGCTAAGCAGGATCAGGCCTGGTTAGTATTTAGATAAGAGACTACCTGGAAATACTGAGTACTGCAGGCAAAAAAAAAAAAAAAAATCTTACTTTATACAACCCAGGTGGGCAATGAAATTAAGAACCACTTTTCTCAGCCTATCAAGTAGAAATTACATGTATGTGTCACAAAATGTTTTGTACTGCTGTTTGTTCTTTAAAATAGGATCTCTGAACCTATGAAGCCCTGGTTGGCCTGGCTATGTAGACTAGGTAGATCCCAGCTCACAGATCCACCTGCCTCTGCCTCCGAGTGCTGGGATCAAAGACATGACCACCATACCGAGACTGAAAAATGTTTTGTTTTGTTTTTTAATAAATCTAGTGTACACTTTTAATTTTTAAAAAATATTTTAGTGTGCATAGTAAGTCTGCACCACAACATTTGTGAAGATCAGAGGAACATTTTTAGGAGTCAGTTATTTTCTTCCAGCATGCAGGTTCCAGATCATGAGGCTTGGCAACAAGCATTCTTATTAACACGCTTTCTTAAATTAAAAAAATGTCTATTAGTCAAGCAGTACATTTAGGCTATAATATGAGTGAAGAACCACTTCTTCGTTGTTATTAATGTTTTAGTGTTAACTATAACTTGGTAATTTTATGTTGCTTTTTACATATTTTTATTATTTATTTTTATGTGTTTGGAATGCATGTATGCCTGTGCACCATATGTGTTCAGTGGCCATAGAGACCAGAAGAGGACACCAGATACCCTCAACTGGGGTTACAGACAGTTGTGAGATACTATGTTGTGCTGGGAATCAAACCCCAATCCTCAAGTAGACCAGTATTCTTAATCATCTCTCTATCTCCTTCATGTTACTCTTTTAAGGTTCACAAATGTGTATCTCCTACCAACCCACCTTAGCCCTCTTAAAATACCATTTTCCTTGGCCAAATTCTATACAGAATGGGTTTTGTGGTTTTATTTTACAAAGAATAAGGAAAGGGAAAGGTTTCGATCTTTAGTAATAATCATTACAAAACACACATATAAAATTATCACATTGTATCTTGAATACCATCTTTATCAAGTAAGAATTTGCAAGTTAAACAGAAAAAAACTTGAAGGAAATTTCAGTTCATTTTGTGATTAAGCAGTTATGTGGGGACAGTCTTCAGTACCATATCACAACTACTTTCCACAGGTCACAACTTCCATTAGCAATGCATTCTTCCTCTCCTGCTGGCCAGTAACATTTCATTTCACAGAGAAATAGTATCTAACTAAACTAAAACTAATGAGGAACCCCAAATTCTGAGCTACAGAAATAGTCAATAAAAGCTACCCAATTGGAACTGGGGAGATGACTCAGTCGGTAAAGAAACTGACACCCAAGCAACAACCTTAGGTTTTTGATCCCAAAACCCCACATGCAAAGTCTGGTGTGGAGGTGTGTAGCTGCAACTCAGGCCTTAAAGAAGAAGACGGAGATGTTCCTGAAGTTACTGGCCAGACAGCCTATCAAAATTGATGTTTCAAGTTTAGTATGAGACACACCAGCTCAAAAATTAAGATGGAGAACAATAGAGACACTAGACGTCAACCCCAGGTCTTTATATACACAGGCACCCAGCACTCATGCACATTTGGACAGTGCTTCATTTGTGTACCTACACAGAAGTAAATAAATATTTCAGAAGTAAACTTTGGGAGTCGATAAGAGAACTTTGTGTGTAAAGATGCTATACCAAGTCTCACAACCTAAATTCAATCTCCAGGACCCAAAGTATAAGAAAAAAAGCAAACAAAAATCCTCCCCCAAGTTGTTCTCTGACCTCCACAGGTACACCATGGTCAAACTTTCATAAGTAATGTTAGTAGAGACAGTAATCATGGAATCTGTCGTTAGTTTATCATTTGATAAATCAAAGCAGATTTAATTAGGTACACAGACCTTCATAGCACCAAGTCAAGGTCCTAATCCCAGATAACAGTAGATGGGTTACTTTACTAAACCTATCCACCCTTTAATTTGCATAAAGGCATTATCAGTAAGGACTGAGGCCTAAAGTAGTTAGCTACTAACAATATCATTATGAAGCTCTCTACGTGGGCAAATCAGAAATTACATCAATACAAACTCACATGTGGCTACCTCCATTTTACCTTTGTAGTATTTCAGAGGCAACCCTCACTTGAAATGATTGCTCAACATAAACTGTTGCAAATTTTTAGTACTAAATCGAATAATAAAGTTCAAGATAATTGACATGTATAATGATTTCAGCAGTACAGAACTAATCAAAGACATCATATTATAAACTGAGTAACATATATAATAACAACAGTAGTTTGGTATATGACTCGAAACATTCTGATCAAAGTCTGTAGCAATGCATGGCAATGCACACCTTTAATCCCAGCATTCCAAAGAGAAAAAAAGGTGCATCTCTGGGTTTGAGGCCAGCCTGATCTATATAGTGAGTTTCAGGCCAACTAGGGCTATATGGTAAGACCCTGTCTCTGAAAAAGAAAATAAAGATTCCTTTTTGTTTATTTCTAAACTGGTATGTACTCTGCCTTTTAACCTTTTAACTGTTCCTGCACATAACCTTGTGCTGGCTGCTAACAATTATGAACTCATCAACAACTATCCCATCTACCTCCCTTCCCACATCCTCTTAAACATTATTGGGTTTTTTGTTGTTGTTGTTTTTCACAATTTTATATAGTTAATTAGTAAGTATTGTGCTAAATGATAAATTTCATTTTAACATTTTCAAATATGCACATAATATACTTTGATCAATCACATCCATCCCTCATTACCCATACTTTTATCTATGCCCTTATCACTTTTAAAGAAACCCCAGGTACTGCATTAATAAAAAATAAATTCTTATCTGTAGTGACTGGGATTCAGAGTTAAATTCTCTTGTATGGGCTGGAGATATGGCTAAGCATAAGGAGCTACATGCAGATCCACAACACACATACACAAAGATGGATGTGGTGACGCGTATGTGTGGCCCAGCACTGGAGGGTTATAGAGACAGGTAGATCACAGGGCTTGGTGGTCAGTCAAGCAAGTCTAAATGCCCGGTATCCTGGTTTGGAGAAAGACCATTTCCCAAAAAAATGAGGTAAAGGGGCTTGCAAAATAGCTTGGTGGGTATAAGCACTTTCCTAGCAAGCCTGACTATCTGAGTGGTCAGACTTCCCTAGAAGTCACATAAAATTAGAGGAGAGAACCGACTCCGTGAACGTTTCCTCCAACCTCCACACACTCGATGAGGCATGCACACCTTCCTGAATCATACATACATACATATAAAAAGTCATTTTTAACTAACATATATTTATAAGGTAAAACTCATTAGGGGAATATACCCAACATCTACTCTGGCCTCCATACATGTACACATGGGTAAATGTATATATAAAACATCTCACACTTTTATATTAATAAAAGACAACATAAAATATTAGGAATACAACACCAACCTCTGTGGGGGTGATAGAGTGGGAGTTTTGCTTAACTCTATCCCCAGCACCATCCATCCCAAAAAGGGCAGATTCCTCAGTGAGATACCCAGGTTTAAATCTACCACTTTAGAGCTAAAAGGAACATGAAGGAACATTCCAAATATACACACACAAAAGATAAATAGTATAACAGTTCCTGCACATAACCTTATATTGGGTTAGGACCTCTATGGCTTAAATCACTACCTCACAGACATGAAAAGCAACATATTACACACCTGCAGTATTTAGAACTGACCAGTAAACAGTGCAAAATAGACTAAACAATTTACATCCTTAAAAAGAGTTGAGTCATTAAAAAACAATTCGTATATAAAGAACAGGTTTCATCATCTCTTTCTTTCCCAAACTGTGTGCGTGCGTGCGTGCGTGTGTGTGTGTGTGTGTGTGTGTGTAAGTGATTCCTTTAGAAAAGTCTCCCTTGCTCAATTCACTGATGACATAATCGTGCTGTCTTCTAGTAGTAAAGAGTTGCTAGGTCTCTACAAGGCTGATACCTAATGAAGTGCACCATGATCCGTTAGTGCAGCAGAAATCAACCAAGACTGCGTGCGCTGCACAGCTATTCTGAGACTAATATACTCTGGCCCAAAGCAGACACACATAAAGAACTATGTCACTAGGTTAACTAAGACTCCTCTGACTAAGAGGACTGACAGTTATGCAGATATGTGTATCTATATAGTTAAGGAAAACAAAATCCTCTTACCTTCTCTTTTTGTTCTGTTTCTCAGATTTTAGTCAGTAATATAGACCATCTCAGAGGCTAAAAATAAGATGTTTTTAAGTAGTTACCTCCACACCACAAAGGAAATTAAACCACTAAATTATCATCCCTTTGTTTGGCAAACAGAACAGTTTTCTAGTTGCTAAGGCAACAGCTATTTCACAGTTACCCCCATGTTGCTTAAACAATTATTTTTCTAGTCAATCTACCAAATGTCCTCCCTTTCCCTCCCCCCCCCCACACACACAAAATCTATTCGGTTCCATGGGAACATTTAAAAAAGCAATTTGAAAATTCACTCCCAGTGGCTAAACCCCCTTCAAAGTGTCAGGGAAGCCACACAAGTGCAAAAGGCACTAAGTGATCTCTAATGTGCCTCCAGGCTGCAGTTCACCACAGAAAGTGTTAGAACAACAGCTACATCGGTTCTTGAAATGGCTAGGTAACACTGATACTGCCAAGGAAATATTTAGTTCCAACTGGCTTATGAATAATAATCCATCAGTATGCCATAGGTTAGTACTAAAGAACAAAGTTTAATATATACTACTATTTTAGAGAACATATATAGGAAATAAAACCATCCACTCTAACTTAAAATCTTCTCTGGGCCATATCCACTCTCTTCTTTTGTGGGACATGGGCTAATAAGGGTAAAATTTAGAAAGGCCCAGGGAAGGATAAACAAATGCTAAGTATACAAGGCTGTGAAAAGAGTCTAAGAGTGACACACTGTAGGCGGAGCCTGCTCGTTCGTTTCCTGGCCACTAAGACCCAAATAATCACACAAAAATTCTATTAATTACAACACTGCTTGACCGATAGTTTATCTAGCTAACTCTTACATCTTGAATTAACCCGTTTCTATTTAATCTGTGTGTCACCACGAGGTTGTGGCCTACTTAGTAAGGTTCTAGAGTTCTGGCACCTGTCTCCTTCAGCAGCTACATGGCAGCAGCTACATGACATCCCCTTGACTCCGCCTACTTTCTATATCTCTATTTGGATTTCCCACCTGGCTTTATTCTACTAAGCCATTGGCTGAAACAGCTTCTTTAATAACCAATGGTAATAAAACATATTCACAGCATACAGAGGGGAATGACATATCAACACACAAAGGCACATCCTGGCTATACAGCTGAAGACATGAATGAGGCTGAGTAAGGCTAGGAGATAAGTAGGATGGCTGGAAACTTTGCTATACTGAGGACAGTCAAAGGTTACAGAGAAGGAAAGAGGGCAGGATGCCCTCCCCGCTCCATCTCTTTCTACTACCTGTGGCAGGCAATGGAGCTGGTCCCAGTCAGGAGTGAGAGACCTAGCCCTGCTCTACACCAGCTGCAACACACCCAGTCAAGCACACCAGAGCTGACCCTATTGTTGGGGCCAAGTGAGCCAGTCATCAGAGTATGAGAACAGGAGAGCTGACCCCATCACTCCCTCATATTCCCCCTACAGCAATCAGGAGAAGGCCCTGCACCTTGCCTGGACAAAACAGCAGCACTTGCCCTGGCGATGGAGGTACCTGGATCTGGGGGCCCGAGAGCAGAAGAGGCCCTGTTTCTTGATGTAGGCTACATTGGGTGAACTCGCTGAGACACTGCTGGAGAGCTCGCCTAGGTACTGATGATGAGAGAGAGCTAGCAGCTGATCAATCAATTACCACACAGGCCCAGAACCAGGGGTGAGTTGGCCTACCCCAGCATCCACCGAATCTATGAACTGCTTGAGCACATGAAGGGGATGAAACTACAGATCCAAAACAGCAGGATCTCCATGACACAGGACAACAGGAAATCCAAGAGTAGCCCCAGTGCGAGCCTATTATCATCTACGGCGTAGCAGAAACCACAAGCCTAGAGCCAGACCAATGACTCCTGGCAATGCACACTTGCAAGTAAAGACGAATAGACTAAAGGGTAAACTGTGTGATTCAACAGGCCATACTACAGCTTCTAAGACAAGATCCTTCTTTTTGGTTGTTATTGTTGTTGTTTCTATTTTTGTTTTGTTTTTTCTTTTAAATTTGGTTTTGATGGGAGAGGGCTGCAAAGGCAGAGGACAAATGTTAGGAAACAAGAAAATAAGTGGGATTGGAATGCATGATATGAAATTCACAAAGAATAAAAATGAAGCCGGGCAGTGGTGGCGCACGCCTTTAATCCCAGCACTCGGGAGGCAGAGACAGGCAGATCTCTGTGAGTTCGAGACCAGCCTGGGCTACAAGAACTAGTTCCAGCGCAGGCTCCAAAGCCACAGAGAAACCCTGTCTTGAAAAAACAAAAAAAAAAAAGAATAAAAATGAAAAAAGATTGAGGGTAGCAAAGTACTGGATTAAAAATAGCAGTATAATGGTTTGGGTTCACAATATACAGTAAGTATATAAATAAAGGGAAGTATAAATATACATTCATGTGGAGAGGGAATATTTATGTACATGTGCACGCATGTGTGAGTACACACATACACATTATATTTATTGTATTTCCTAACTCTATTCACCAAGAAAGCCCACAAACAACTAACAAAAGTTGGAGCAAAGAGGAACCTAATACATCAATAGCATAAAATCAATTTCTAAAGCACGTACTTCCTTAAAGGGAACCAAGAATCCTTAAGAGTCAGGGAAGGTTTCAATGTTGGGAAGAAGCACAGCAAGAGTCTGAAAGGATGGAGACATCTCAAAGGGACACAGAAGTAGTGTGAAGAACTCTTACCAATCAAATGAGGCAAACTGAGCAGAAAAGTAAGCAATGAATAGTAGGTGTAGAGAGGTATAGGTAGTACATACCTGTAATTCCAATATTTGGAGGGTAGAGGCAGTGGAATCCGGAGTCCAGATTTATAGTGAGTTCATAACCAGTCCAAGCTAGGTAAGATTATGTCACATAAATACTAGTTGTTCAACGTATTTTAGGGCTGTACATGTAAGTCAAACCAGTCAACATATCTGCATATCCCACGTTAAGTTATATTTATTTTAAAATAGGATGACAATGATATTAGGCACTCAATAGAAATCTATGGGATTAGGGAGATGGCTCAGTCATTAAGAATGTGCTGGACAAGAATGAGAACCTGAGTTTGGATTCCCAGCATCCATATTAGAAAAACAAAAACAAAACCTGATCATCTGTAACTCATCATCTACTCCAACACTGGAGTAGAGGCAGAGACAAGTAGGTGGAGCTCAGGGATCAGCCAGTCCAGCCAATAAATGAACCCTACGTTCATTTTTGAGAACGCCGTCTCTAAAGAAAGGTTATGGGAGGGTGAGGGATAATTTAGTTTAGCAGATAAAAGCTATTATTGTACAAGCCTAACAACCTAAGTTGTCAGAAAAATCTTGTAGTAATATTTTATTTGTATTTTAATAAATAAAACTTGCCTGAAGATCAGAGTGCAAAGCTAAACCCCTAGAGGCCAGGGAGTGGTAGCACACACCTTTAATCCCAGGACTTGGGAGACAGAAGCAGACAGATCTTGGTGAGTTCAATGCAACCCTGAGCTACACAAGATGGGCCCAGAAACAGATCCATATGGTGGTGGCTCAAACCTTTAATCCCCAGTGTTCGGGAATCACACATCTTTAATCCCAACACTTGAGATCCCACTAATCCCAGCACTAGGGAAGTAAAGACAGGAGTGATATATGGCTGGACGGAGAAAGCAATATAAAGGGGAAGAGACAGGAATTCAGTTTGAAGTCTGAGGTTTGGTGAAAACAGATGCAATCTGAAGATAGGATCACCCCTTCAGTCTGAGTGTTAGTAGAGGTAAAAGAACTCTCTGGTGGCTGGTTGCTTTGCTTTTCTGGTCTTCAGTCTGAACCACAATATCTGTCTCTGGGTTTTTATTATTCGTTTTACAAAGGCTAAACCAGCTCTTGAAAGCTGCTCTCTGATCTCCACATCCACAACATGGGATGTCTATTCAAACAACTCCCTGGAATCCATGCCTCCATATTTATATGAATAAATGAACAAATTTAAGATGCAGATAAGAAAGTGTTCATCCATTCAAAACAGTGTTAATAAATGTGACTGAAAGAATCATCCTTTGGCCACAATGACACAGGTGAATAACACAGAACACCACAGTAGATGCCAAGCTGACCAGTGGGAAGTCTGATTAGTAGATGCTGGTACACTCCTAGACTACATTTCATTCCCAGGGATGGCACATGGGATGTACTAGGAAGAAGAAGCCTTCCTGCCAAGACTGGGTCTACAAATGGAGAAACAGTCCAAACTGAAGTTGTCCTTCCTACAGAATAGTGCTTGTTCCTTCAAAATATAAAGAAGATGAAATATGGGGAAAGATGGGAGCAAGTTCTAAACTGAAGGATTCTGAAGAGAAAGACAACATACGTGCCTAGACAGAAATGGGCCAGAAAGGAAAATGGATGATTAGTGGAGAGTTGGCAGGGCCTGAACAGGATAGCAGTACTGCTGATTGCATCCTCTGGAGTGGAATGCACTGTAGGTAGGAGAGTGTGTCTTCAGGTGAAAATCACACACAAGAGAGAAAGAAACGAGATATAGAATTGATGAAGCTGGATGCCAACTGGCAGATCAAGTAAAGGAGCACATGATTTCCTTGTACTGTAAATATGACAGTATTTGAAACTATATAGCATATATTGGGCACTTCAAATATATATTTAAATGAATTCACTGAGGTTCTCTACCTGTCATTTTGGGTTTTATTTTTCTTTCTTAAACTAGTATTGCAATATTTTATTTTTCAAAACCACCTTTTCTAGAGGCTACCTACCTACATTTAACTTTCTTCACAACTACAACCACAACTACTAAGTAAATCTTGGACCCATAACTATCAGCCCAAGGGATAATTTCATATTCACAAATGTTAAGTAGTGTCTGCACATTCTTGAAAACAAGTATCTCAAACATACTAACTGAACACTTCATCAGCAGAGTTGAGCAAGGAATACTGTGTGCATGTAAAATGTCTCCCACAGACTCGTGTCTCAACACCTGGTTTCTAGCTAGTGACAGTTCTATAAGGCTGTAGGACTTTTTTACGAGTTGGAGCTCACTAAATGGATCAATAGGTGGATCTTCGGGTTTTACATCTGGCCTTACTTCTAGTTGGCTGCTTCCTAGTGTGGACATAATACAACCATCTGCCTCAAGTTCCTGCTCTCACACCTTCCCTGCCTTGATGGACTATATGCCTTCCTATGACCAGAGCCAAAGCAAACTCTTCCTCTCTTGAGCTGATTTCAGGTGTTTCTGTCACAGCAGTGGGAAAGGTAACTGTGGTTGTTTGAAGAAAATGGCCCCCAAAGGAAGTGGCACTATAAGGAGCTGTGGCCTTGTTAGAAAGAGTGTGTCACTGTGGAGGTGGGTTTTGAAGTTTCATATATACTCAAGTTACCTATCACCTAGTATCTCAGACTACCTCCTGTTGCCTGCAAGATGAAACATGCACTCCTGAGACATGATGATTCTCTACAATTTTACATTCTGTGTGTGTATATACATATATGAATTTGTGTGGAAGCTAAAAGACAGTTTACTGAAACTGGTTCTCCCCTTCCACTGTAGAGTCTAGTGATCAAACTCAAGTCATCAAGCTTAGCAGCAAGTGCCTTTATTTGCTGAGCCATCTCACTCGCCCAACATGTCCGTATGTTTATAGGACTATACAATATAAAGTAAAAAGGTTTGAAGAACTAAATTTTAAACTACCAATATGCATGAAATTCAAACAGTATATACTTAACAGGTTGGATGATATACTGCTAAAACTTTATTTACACTCATACAGACTACTTCAGACTAGATTGCTTTTAATATTAAGCAATGTCATACACAGTATTCCATTCTCTTATTATTTCCTCCATTCAAAAGGCTGCAAACCCTTTGCCACATGGCTCAGGATTGCAATGCCACACAAAAGTAGGCCATTTACTAACCTTATCTCTGTTGTTTCATCAAACCCATAACATACAAGTATTGCCAACTTTGACTGTAAAACATAAAATGCAGCTGTAGAAACCAAAAAGATAATTTTTGATATGTTATGTAGAAATAACCTAAAACATGTTTACATTAAAACTTTTTAGCTCTTTCAACTGAAATGGTGGAACTTAAAATAAAGCAACTAAGAAAATGTGTATTCCTACTATTTTGTTTTTTGGGACAGGGACTTGTGTAGTTCAAGCTTGCTTTGAACTTGCAAAGTAAGTAATCACAGGCGTGCACCACCACTCCCAACCTAAGTATTCACCTTCTATATCTTTGGAAAACAACATTATTTACATGTGTTAACAGAGTAATTTTCACAGAGAATTTGCAGGCTAGACTAGAGAGAATCTCTGGGAAGCCCAGTTTGATACAGCTGTACAAAGATATCAGGATGTGGAAGAATTAGGATACTACTGTGAAATGGCATGGCATATGACCCAATCTTATTACCTGACATCCTGATTCTCCTTGTCTTCATCCCTCTGGAAAGGAATGCATGAGAAAACCATTGGCTAACCTTTCTGTTAAGTCATAGACAGGCATGATGTAAGAATAGTAAGCACCCTTCTCATAGCCACTAAGTTCATGAGTAAATAAACCCATCACTCAAATTAGGATACATTCCTGGATAGGCGCCAAGAAAAGTACACATTTTAAATTTTCTATTTGTTGACTTAAATAGGGGTAATTAAGGGCCTTAAAGAGGTTGCCAAAGCCTTCAGAGGAAAAAATATCAAGTTTTAAAATATCTAAATGATTGACCTAAACTTTAAAATGATTGTACTAAAAACAATTTCAATTTTATTCAAGAAATTAAATAAGCTTTTAGTCTAGAAACCACTAACTACTTTTTTTTTTCAAATGAATTGAATACTACTAAATAACTTACCTGAATACTGGAAACCATAGTATGTAAGTCTCACTATAACATCAAGCTAGACACTTGTGAAGAATGAAAAGAAATACACAATCTTTGCTTTCTGTGCAGGCTCAATCTGTTTTATACTCTATGGCTAAAACTTGACAGAACTTCGTGGAACATGCATCAAAAAAATCTCTCTATATCATAGCATGTCATGGGTTATGTGTCTGCAACACATGATGGTCAGTGACTGGTGCAGGAGGTCCTTCTGTTTTTGTATTGCTTTCATTGGTTAATAAGGAAATTGCTTTGGGCCTGGTGATAGGGAGGAACTTAGATAGGTGGGGAGATAGAACTGAATTCTGGGAGGAAGAAAGCAGAGTCAGAGAACCGCCATGGAGCCTCCAGATCAGACATGCTGAATCTTTCCCAGTAAGCCATGACCTCGTTGTGAGATACAGATTAATAAAAATGGGCTGAATCAAGATGTGAGAATTAGCCAATAAGAGGCTAGAGCTAATGGGACAAGCAGTAAGTTAATTAATACAGTTTCTGTGTGATTATTTTGGGTGTAAGCTAGCCGGGCGGCTGGGACAAACAAAGGGCCCTCTCCCTGTAACAAGTGACAACAATGGAGTCAGGCAGTGGTGGTGCACACCTTTAGTCCCAGTATTCACAAGGCAGAGAGACAGGCGGATCTCTGAGTTGGAGACCAGCCTGATCTACAGAGTGAGTTCCAGGACAGGTTCCAAAGTTACAGAGAAACCTGTCTTGAAAAACCAAAATAAATAAATAAACAATCTATTTTATTTTTCTGAATTGTAATATCTATATAACATGCAAAAAGGCAATAAAATAAAAGAAAACTCACAAGCCAGGGGCAGTGGTGCATGCCTTTTTAATCCTAGCAGTCTGAAGGCAAGCAGATTGCTTTCTAAGAGTCTCAGGCCAGCCTTGTCTACAGAACCAGCTCCAGGCCAACCAAGGTTACATAACGAGATCCTATCTCAAAATTACAAAATAAAAACATTTGAGAAAGTTCACTTAAGTGTATTATACAAAAAATTTTTAAGAGGGTGCTTCTAGATTAAAATAACAAACAAAAAAACCCCGGAAGTTCAAATGAAATTATCATCACAGGCAAGGAGAACTAATCCTTCTCTCTAGGAAAGCAGTGAGACAGCTCTGCTCAAGGCCTGCTTACAGGACTGGCCTTAGCTGGCACCTGGAAATTTACAGGAAGCTAGATTTCTGAAGAGCTCCCACCATCAACTGATAAGAAAGGCTCACTATGCCTGACCTGCCTGTGCAAACAAAATGGTTATGCTCAGCACCTGTTTCCAGTCTCAGAGTCTGGAACTATGTATATACATGCCAGTCATGGGGTACTTTATTTCTGGGATGGACAACAAGCCCTGCAAGCAACAAGCTTCCCAGTTTCATTGTCACATAGGAACACTGTCACAATTTCTTGGAGAATTAGATGTGGCTTTTGTGACTCTACTGGGAGAAACTGTACCTGGTTTCCTCCAAACTTCACCCCCATGCACTTGTCCTTTTACTGATTCTGCTTTCCATCTTTCTGTTGTAAGAAGTCACAGAGGGTTGTAAAAACAGTTATTACACAGAATCAGGCCTGTGTGTTCTCATAGCAAATTACTAGGAGAGTGGGGCTGGGAATCCCCAATAGATTTGCTTTCTTGCACTATTAATGAGGGAAAACATTGTCAATACCATTAAGTCTACCATGTTCACATTACAATTATTTGATCCATCAGCAAAAGCATTTCACTAATATTTTATTCCCATTATCTTATTTTTGCAACATATCCAGTAAACTGAAATTCAATCATATGCAAAATTCTTAACCAGTGGAAAGCAGGGCAAACTTACAAGCCATTAGGGGAAACTGTTATGTTGTAACCAACAGAGGAATACTTTCTAGGCAGGATCAAACAACAAAAGACCAATCACTGAAATATGGCTACCTGAAAAATCATAAAACTTAACAATATTGGGAACAAAAGTCATCATTTCCCACACCTCTAAGTTATATGTAACTTCTATTACTTTATACAGTAAGACCTAATGACACAAAAGGCAAGGTTTCAAATGAAGCCCTAAATTATATCTCAGACTCTACAGCTCCCAAAGACTGGCTTGCCACCAGACTGATTCTCAACAGGTCAACCTTATTAAGCAGGCTGCCAAAAATGCAAGTGAGAACAGCTTACTCCTCCATGCTCTGATGACTCTCTTGTGGTGAGGGATACTATGAAGAAATGCAAAGGAGCATGGAAATTTTACTTTTGGAAAAACTAGTCTTTACATCATTTAATCTTTTTTTAATTTTATTTATTTATTTATTTATTTTGGTTTTTTCCAAGGCAAGGTTTCTCTGTCGCTTTGGAGCCTGTCCTAAAACTAGCTCTTGTAGACCAGGCTGGCCTCGAACTCACAGAGATTTGCCTGTCTCTACCTCCTGAGCACCAGAATTAAAGGCGTGCACCACCATTCTTTACACCATTTAAAAGACCAAGGAAATGTTGAAAAATGTAAGAATATAAAATTAAAATGAAATTAGTGTTTATTAATAATAGTATTACTAATGATGGAATACTTTTCAGGCTTAAAATCACCACTAAAACTTTCTAAACTACGTAAACTACTAAGCCAAGGACACTTTTTTTTTGAAGAGACAGGGTCTCACTATGGAACTATGGTTGTCCTAGAACTTATGCTGTAGATCAGGCTGGCCTCAAATTCAGATTCTCCTGCTTTTGCCTCCCAAATCCTGGGATTAAAGGCATGAGCCATTTACACTGGGCTTAGGGATACTTATGGTTTAAAAGAATTTGATATGAAATAAGACAATAAAATTTTGTGGCATACTGGAATTAAAATAATCAAAAGGAGAGGACTGGGAATAGGGCTTTGTGGGTAAAGTGCTAAATGTACAGCATGAAGACCTCATTTGGAATCACCAGCACCTATGACAAAAGCCAGGCACAGCAGCATGTGCCCGTAACTCTATACTTGGGTAATTGGGGGCACAGGTGGATCCTTGAGCCCACTAGTCAGCCAGTAAAGTTAAATTAGTTCAGTCAAAACTGTCTCAAAAAACAAGGTGGGAAGCAAGTGACAAATACACCCAAAACCAACCTTTGATCTTCATACGCATATATACACCACATACACGCATACAACAATCAACTATGTAATGAAGGGACCCAGTTAACCCAGTATTTATTGACCTGTCTTACACTATGATATTACGTAACTGTTTTCAGCCCTGACTTTGTTTGCTTGTATTCTCAAAAGCTAAAGTTTTAGTCCTTCTAATAAACCAAGATGTTTTTCTTTGTCGGCATCTAATTTATTTATATGTAAGTGTGTGTGTGCCCTCTTGCATGTGTGTATGAAGGTCAGAGCACAACCTGACCTCTGATTTGGAATTTGGTTTTCTTTCCATCACGTAGGTCATGCAGACTGAACTCAAGATCATCAAGCATGGTAGTAAGTGCCTTTACCCTCAGAGTCATCATGACAGCCTAAACCCAAGATCTTACTTTTACTTAGAAATGCTCTGATTTTTATCCCTCAGGCAGTGCTGACTATCTATAACTCAGAGAAGGTAAATAATATTTGTCTGCTACAGTCTAGTCAAGGACTTTTAATAGACTAGGGGATGTCTATGTTAATTTAATCAATGAAATAACTTTGTATAGATGTGTCAAATTTTGGAAACTCAAGTAGGTACAACATTAATGAAAATAGTCCTCATTGTCCTGGAACTCATTCTGTAGATCACACTGGTCTCAAACTCACAGAGATCCACCTGCCTTTGCTTCCTGAGTGCTGGGACTAAAGGCGTGAGCAATCACATCTGATTTTAAATAGAGGGAGCTTTAACCTGGAACCACAAAGCTGTTTCTGGGAGTCTCTGAAGCTACAACCAGATGACTTTCAAAGACTGTCAGTAAAGCCTGTGTTCTCAACACACCTCCAAAGGTTTTAAAAACTCATAGTACACCATAGTTTTTCATAAAAGTTACCTAATGAAAGCTGAAAAATAGTATTTTGAAACAGCCAATTCTAATGATGTGTAACTGTAATCATGGCATTTGGGAACCTGGGGCAGGAGGAGTCCCTTTTAGAAGCTAGCCTATATACATAATAAGATCTTGTTTCAAATAAATACATGCATTAAGAGATAGAGAGTCCACACCATGATGAATGGGACTGAGGGGTATAGCTCGGTAGCAGAGTGTTAGTCTGATATATACAAGGTCCTTGGTCTGATGACTACACTGTAAACAAGCAAAAGGGAGGTAGGGAGACCCAGACAACTACATATGATCAGCTATCATAAGTAAAAATTAAGTCACTTAATTCTAAGATTAAAACAACTGTCTAGCTGGGAGTAGTGATGCATGCCTCTAATCCCAGCACTAGAGAAGCAAAGGCAGGTAGGTGGATCTGTAAGTTCAGGGGCAGCCTGGTCCACATATTGAGTTCCAGAACAGCCAGAAACCTTGTCCGGAGCAGGGGGTGGGGGGGAGCACGGCAGTGTCTAGTTTGGAAAACGATGAACATAATTTGGAAAGTTAAATCTATGTCTTGGAACGTCAGCCTAAAAACAACTCAATAATGGACAGAGGTTACTGAAACAAAACTACTATCTATAGTTACTACAATTTCAACTCTGAGCAACTATAATTCCATCTGCTTTCTAATGACATTCAATATGTTCAAAATCCAGCAAAAACCATTAATTCTAAAATGTGATATATAGACTAGAACTATTTGCTGATGTCTAGTAACCATCTGGTGGACTTGGAAATCTTACAATGGACTTTTAACTCAGAATCTTAAAGAAGTTCACGGAAGCATAAATTAAAATTTAAATGAAAACAGATAAAATAAAGTTTAATTTCTTTAGTTATACATAGAATATGGAGATTTGCACCATGAGGGACTGGCCCACCAACAGAGACAGTGTGCTCGATCTATTGGGAGCTCATCAAATCCAGCTGGACCAAAACTGAATGAGCAAATGACCTAACTGGACTCTATGAATGTGACTGCCAGCGGGGACTGACTGAGAGGCCAATGATAATGGCACTGGGACCTATCTCTTCTGCATGTATTGACTATTTGGGAACCTATTCTATATGAATGCACATCTTCTTAGACTGAGATGGAGGGGGGAGGGCCTTGGGCTCCCCATAGGACAGGGTATCCTGCACCATCTTAAGGAAGCAGGGGGAGGACGGTGGGGTAGTGGGGGAGCGGGAGGGCCGGGAACAAGGGGAGTAAATGTAAATTTTGCTTTTAACAATAAAAAAATAAATAAATAAATAAATAAAGAATATGGAGATTTGCTAATATGCAAACCAGTATTATCACTTTAAAAATATACTGCACATTGTGAAATCTGGTAAATATTTTCCATCAAAAAACTGAAAAGCAAGAGCACAGGCGGTTTCTAGTCTGCAGGAGCAATGGTCTTTTCTGGGTAAATGGAAAGTTCAATACCTGTTGATAGTAGAAAGGCAATAGTGGATGTGAAGACAGGGGTCCCAGGGTTCTACTGGAATGAGACAAGTTGGCATCTGATCACTGAGACAGAAGGGAGCTTGGGACCAGCAAAATCTGTTCCTAGAACTGCCTTTTTTGGCTGTACCTCTTCCTGTATTTCACAGAGGTTGGAGCCAAAGGGCCAGGCTCTAGTCCAGTGCTATCTCTAGTATTAATGTCCCATCAGCCTCTCTTTGAACCCAACAATAGCTCTATAGGTTCTGACACTTCAGCACTGAATACTGTTAGCAAACATAACCCAGCCTCATGCTATGTCTCCTGGCTATCCATTCTACTTGGGGCAATGGAACTTGGAGCTATACAGTTATAATGTTAGCCCTGTACAAAAATGACCCAGTTGGCTAGAAAAGGGAGTTGCTAGCAAGGCCATTAGCAAGGCTTCTGTAAGCACCTCAAGCCTGGCTTCAAGGTAATCCATTTTCTGGATCCTTTCTACACAAAGTGTCTGGCCTGTCCCCTTTCCTTTTCATTCCAGGCTGTGATCCCCTGGAGAGGGAATGGCCAGCACTGGCAGCTAGGCCATTCCTGTATTGTCATGCCCTATGCTCAGTGGCTAGCAACCAGAAGGCAACATACCGAAAAGACTCACTGGCCTAGATGTATATGCTCAAATGACCAAGTGACCCTCTCTCCCCATATTGCCAGCACTCTCTCTCCACTCCCACTTTCATATGCACTCATGTAGACTAGACCTCAGGGCACTTTCTTACAGGTTCCACTGGCCTCCGTTCTTACCACCTTACCTCGATCCTCTACCCAACTATAAGCCTCCCTAACTCTCACTTCTTCTTCACCCTTTGCAGAAGGGCAAAGTTCTTGTCACCAGTTATCTGCTACTCCTCACCCATAGCTGCTGGCTTCCGTCTCTGCCCCAATGTCAGCAGCTCATCAGCTTCAGAATGTATATGCCCAACCTGCAAAGCTGCAGAACATGATGCTAGAACAGTAACAGCGGTGTGTGCCTATCAACTGCTACATAACAGTATTGCTACCTGCTCAAGAGAACTACTACAAAAACCTGAATATTCCAGATTGCTGTGCTTTATGCTTACAGCTGAGGATCTTGGTTTCCTGCTCCAGTAGTCATGCCTCCCCCAACCATGATGGACTCATGATGAGGCCATAAGCCAAAACAAAACTCTTCCCTCTATAAATTCTTTGATCGTGGTATTTTATCACAGCAACAGAAGAGTGGCTAATACAGAGGAGAAAGATACATACATTAAATAAGCTAAATGGGCCTTTTTCACCAAGACAGCACCTGCAAGGAATGAATGAGCATACAAGGCCCAAAGTTGCACTAAAGATGCCAAGCAAAGAAGGCTGAAAGGTATTCACAGTCCATCCACATATGCCCAAGATACTAAGGCTCTATCTAGAGCAGTGGTTCTCAAACTTCCTAATGCTGTAACCCTTTAATACAGTTCTTCATGTTGTGGTGATCCCCAACTATAAAATTATTTTCATTGCTACTTTCTAAATGTAATTTTGCTACTATTATAAATAATGTAAATATCTGATATGCAGAATATCTAATATGTGACCCCTGGGAAAGGGCTATTTGACACCCGCCCCCAGGGGTTACGACCCACAGGTCTAGAGTTAACACAAAGGTTCCTGGTATGAGTGCTCAGGTATTGGACCACTATGCCACCAAACTACCCTTGACCAATTGGCTCAGAGAGGAAGTAGATAGAAGACAACAAATCTGTTTCAGTGTGGGTGTCAATATCAACATCACCAGACAAAATAGGCTACAAAAATAGGCTATGACATTGACATGATACATGTCAACACCCTAATCAAGCCCTAAGGGTGAGAAGGCACATACATGGTCCACTGGCTCCTGATCTGGATGCTTTTGTATACTGTCAACAAAACTAGGGTCATCTAAACTGAGTACAGTCTTCTAGTTCTAAATCTATTTTCACTATAAGTAAGTTAAAACTGTAGGACCAGCAAAATGGCTTAGCAAATAGGTAACTGCTGCTGCTCCTGACTATGACTTGAATCCCCAGAACCCACACAGTGGGGAGAACCAACCAAAACTGTTCTCCAGCTCCTCAAGTATGTACATGTGTGAGCTCATACAGGTACACACACACACACACAAATGTAATAGAAAAAAACTTTTATGCAAATTGAAAATATCAGTATGAAGTCATAATATATTTATGATTCTAAGTTTTGTTTTGTTTTGACAGGGTCTAGCCCAAGCTGGCTACAAACTCCTGATCTCTTTCTTCAGCCTCCTGAGTACTGGGATGATAGCAATGAGTTCTAAGTTTTCTTTTTGAAACTTACTAAAAGCAATGAGTAATACAACAGCAATAAACATCCCTGACAACTGACTGTGATCACTAAGGCCCATTTCCCAGTTGAGGAAACCAGAGCTCTTTATAAAGAAATAGGTGGTTCTGGGGCTAGGGCAGGAAATGCACACAGGATTAACCTGAGAAAATGAAGTAAGTCTCATCAAGAACAGAGGACTCCATCTGGACACAAGACAGACAACAGACAATATTAAAGCACAACTGTAGCCAGGTGAAGGATGGCACCTGCCATCCCAACACCTCAGAAGTAAAGGTGGAAGGAGTGAAGAATTCAAAAGCAGCCTTACTTACACAGTGAGTTAGAGATCAATCTAGGTTACATGAGATCTTGCTTTGGAGTGAGGGAGGGCATGCTGAAGAAATGGCTCAGTGGTTAACTGCACTGACTACTCTTCCAGAGGACCTAGGTTCAATTCCCAATATCCACATGGCAGCTCATCTGCAATTCCAATCCTAGGGGATTTGATAAACACAGGCAAAATATCTATCACATAAAAATATTAATAAATAAGAAAGAAATCAAGGGCTGGAGATGGCTCAACAGTTAAAAGCATTTACTTCTCTTGCAGACTGCCTGAATTCGGTTTCTAGCACTCAAACGAGGTGGCTCACATCCACCTTGAACTGCAGCTCCAGGGGACTCTGAGGTCCCCTCTTCTGTACTCTGCAGGCATCTGCACTTTCTGCACATACCCTCACATAGACACATACACATACATACAATTAAATAATATAAGATTTTTTAAAAAAATAAATTATATAAATTTTATTTAAAAAAAAAAAGGAAGCTGGGTGGTGGCGCATGCCTTTAATCACAGCATTTGGATTTGGTACACAGAGGCAGGCAGATCTCTGTGAGATCGAGACCAGCCTGGTCTACAGAGTGAGTTCCAAGACGGGCTCCAAAGCTACACAGAGAAACCCTATCTCAAAAAAACAGGGGAAAAAAAAAAAAGAGGAAAGAAAGCAAAATGAAAGAACAGAGAACTACAACACTGATTTTTAAAGCCCATCAAATAAAGATCCATGACACTTTAAGAAACAATTGGTCCCAACAGGCAGTCACCAGAGCACCAACTAATTATCCCCAAACCTAGCAAAACAAAGAAGGTAAATAGATGCAAGATGTTTTCTTTGTACAAGGATTTGAACTAATAAATGTCAGTAAGATATAATGAGAAAAGCATCTTTTATGTTAGGCAAAGAACTCTACCACCAAGCTGTTATCTCCAAAAGAATAGCACCTTTTATCATTCTTGGGGTAAGGTCAAAGCAGCACTGTGGCTCCTAACATCTGTGAGTGAAAGCTATTAGAAAGGCTGTTAGTACCTGACCAGTTCTTATAAAACTAAAACTGAACCAACCGAATGATGATACCAACAGGGAGAACACAGAGCCTGCCATGCTGATGCTCACCAAAAGGCTTCAGAACTAATGGCCTGAATACAGGAAGTACAGGAGTTAAACAAAGCCACACAACACAACCAGTCAAACAGAACACACACAGTTCTACGGGTGAAGGGAAAGGAGGAAACAGACTACACTTGTGTCAACAGTTCTTCCATGTGTGAGAATTTCTGACTCCTACATTAAACAAACCACAACTTTTGAGACAAAGCAAATGTGAACAACATTCTGGCTAGGACATGTTAAGAAATTTAAGAACTTGTTAACACTAACACAACTGTGGTTATAATTTTTAAGTCCAAGTGTGCTAGTAGATATATTAAGAGTTGAATTAGTTCTAGGATTCCTTTAAAGTGCCACATAGTGGAGGGGGCAATAGAACAAAATAAGTAAATGCCAAAATGTAAATTATGTGAAATCAATCTTCTGTTTCTACAAATTTCTATTATCTTAGTTTTTTCAGCAGTATGTACATGTATTTCTAAATGCCTAATTTTAAAAGTCTCTAGAATATTTACTCTATCTTTCATTTCCCAAAACTAAAAATCCCTACATTTATGTATTTATCAATACATTTATGATTACCTGCTTTATAAACAGATACCACCTAACCAGGCAGTAGATATGCACACCTTTAATTCCAGCACTTAGCAGGCAGAAGCAGGTGGATCTCAGTGAGTTTGAGGCCAACCTGGTCTACAAACCAAGTTCCAGGACAACCAGGACTGTTACACAAAGAAACCCTATCTGGAAAACAAACAAACACAAACAACAACAAAAAAAAAACCCAGATACTGCCTATATACCGCTAAAATCCGTCAGGCAGAAAGTTTATCTGATAATGTGCTATTTTATTCTGTTTCAGTGAGATCTGAGATTGTCACTGCTTTTAAGACCCTGCAGCTGTCTCATCAACACTTGATCACAGTTAATACTACAATCCAAACAAATTACACTGTAACTTCAGGGGCAACCAGTCATACATAATGTTTGCCATAAAAGCTGGCCTCAACCTATATGCACACGCTGCTGTCCTGTCCTGGAACTGAGGGTGTAGCTCAGACTGTTTAGTTCAAGCCCCAACACTGCAATACAAAAGAAATACCAAAACTCTGCCATCCTGTGAGTCTTTCTAGAGTGTTTTAAGCCGTGGTTCTTAAACTGTAGGTCACAATCTCATTGGGGGTCAAATGACCCTTTCACAGAGGTCACCTAAGACTATTGAAAAATACAGATATTTACATTATGATTCTTTTTTTTGGTTTTCCAAGACAGGGTTTCTCTGTAGCTTTGGAGCCCGTCCTGGAACTAAACCAGGCTGGCTTCGAACTCACGGAGATCCACCTGCCTCTGCCTCCCAAGTGCTGGGATTAAAGGTGTGCGCCACCACCGCCCGGCTACATTATGATTCTTAACAGTAGCAAAACTAAAGCTATGAAACAGCAACAAAAATTATAACCTATATTAAGGGGTCACAGCATTAGGAAGGCTGAGAATCACTGCTAGCATATTAACCTAATACTGCTAGCATATGAACCTAATACAAGTAAATGACCAAAGATTTTTCTGAGATAAACTTTAAGTTCATCTAAATTTTTAAAATCTAAAGAAGTTTCCGATTGTAAGAGTCCAACGTGTTAAAAATTAAGAGTGTACATACCCCTGAACTCTCAGAGAAAAGTATTTGCTACTGGAGCTTAACAGTACCATTTGAGGAAATGTCAAGTCTGGCACTAGCTGAAAATCCAGTTGTTTTCTGGGCTGTCGGAAAAATAAACACTGGTTCCTTCACTGATCAGGAAATTAGTCTACTCTGGAGTTGAATCCATATTTTTCTCCAGTTGCGACAAACCAACAGTACTATCTTATAAAAAGTTCTAAAGCTACATTTACAAATTACCAAAAGAATCTTCAAGGTCCCTGCCAGTTGTGGACTGTAGAGCACAGGCTAAGGATAGAGCTCAGTGAGAGGCATGTGCTGTGAGACACACAAGGTTCCAGCTTTAATCCTCAGCATGGAGAAGGAAAGGAGAGAACTAGACTCTAAAAAGCATGTGGCATTACTTTTTATTGACTCAAGAAGGAATTTAAACACTGAGTCCCTTCCTTAAATATTTAAGTGGATTGCCGAAACACTGGTCCTCATACCACATCACTCTACTCCAGGAACCCTACAAAAGAAACAAACAACTACCACTTTCATTCTACCCAGCAACCAAGAGGTAGGCAGTGCGGTTGCTAAGATGGCAAGCTCTGGTGCCAGGATGAGTTCAAATTCCTGTTCTCTGGGCCTCATTCTCCCATCTGTAAACCTACCCTTGTAGTACAGTCATAAAAATCAGCTTTGTTTTGAAGACATGAACACTTAGTGACATTGGACCATCATTTTTTTATAACCACTACTATCTCTTACATTATACCTTATTAGAGATATAAAGGATTAGAATAATTTTTAAGAAATTAGTCTGTGATAAATACCCTCCATCCCACTAAGTCCTTTTAAAAATAAGGTAAACAAGGTTCTATGGCACGTCTTCAAAATATTATATTTAGATGTTTCCTTTACGGCATTTCATCTTATTTGTACAGACTACAGAGCACACTTTAGTCTCCAAGATTTTGTTTCAATTTAAACACAATTAAGACAATGTGCTAGAATTTTCTCACGCCACAGAAATAATTTAAAAAAGGAAAGATTTCTTTTGCTGCATAGTTTCAGAGGTTTCATCGTACAGTCTCCGGTACCTGTGGTGATCAGAAAAGAGAGTGCCAGACTCCCTGTAACTGGTTCACGGTTGTTGTAAACTACATGAATACTAGGGACCTCTGTAAGAGCAGCAAGTGTACTGTTAAACCATCTCTCTAACCCCAATATAGTTGTATTTTTAACAAGACATATGACAAGAAAATATAGTTATGTTTTTTAATTATGTAAAACTTTACTTGTATTTTACACTGAAAGCAATAAAATAACTAAAATATATATACATAAACAAAATGGGGGGCACTAGCACTGATGGTACTGGTGTTCCAAAATGCAAAAAAAAAAATTATTCTCTGTACATCAATAAACACAGTTTTCCAGGCATAGTAATACACATCTGCAGTCCCAATATTTGGGACACAAAGGCAGAAGGACAGATTACTATAAATTTGAGATGAATTGCTTTACAGTCCAAGTGCCAGGCCAGTCAGGAATACATAACAAAATCCTGTGTTCCTACACACACACTTCTCCCACCTACCCCACAAAAGAAAACCAAAACTGGAAATATGGCTCAGCAACCATTACTCAGTCCCGTTCCAGGATATCCACTGTCCTTTATGGCCTTCACAAGCACTAGATAACACATGTGGTGCTCAGACATATGCAGGCAGGCAAAAACCCTCAGACACATAAAAAAAATCTTAAAGGCCAAAAACCTTTAAACTATTTGTTGCATTTATTTATTTATTTGTGGGTGGGGAAGCACAGGCTTGCCACAGTACTATAGAAGTTTCAGGAATGGGTTCTCTCCTTTCACCTGATTGGACCCAGGCACAGAAAGCAAGTCATCAAGGCTTACCAGTTCACAAGCAAAAAACCAGCTCTCTTTTTCTACCTGGTAATCTACAAGACTACCTAGCCAAGGCTGATACAGAAATGTACTGAATGTATTCTAGAGCGGTGTGCTTCAACTGTTAAACTGAAGATACAAACATTTATGCCTCCTCCTAAGATTCCTATCAGAAGGGCTAGCAGTCATTTCCACCACATGATCCTTCACTGTGAATCTTGTCTCCCATTACCATCGTTTGGTAAGCTAAAAGACCAAATCAAAAAGATGACTCAAAGTAAAAGGCTAAATTCAGTGGCTCACACTTGTAAATCCAGTATGTGAAAGTGGCGGCAGGAAGATGAATTCAAGCTTATCCTCAACTACACTGTGAGTTTGAGGCCAGCCTGAGGTTCATTAAGACCTTATCTCATGGTGGTTCACAGAGAAACTCACAACCAGACAAAGCATCAGGAGTGCTCAACCACAAAATGAACTCTGTATCACATCCCTTCCCCAAGGCTCAGGGATTATCTCAGAAGAGGAGACAAGAAAGAATAGAGGAAAACAGTACCTTCTGGAGATGACAGAATCATTTATGCTTATAGGTTCACAGCAGCTATGGTTCACTGCACAGGACCTGCACAAGGGCAAGCCAGTCAGCATTCCAGAATGGAGTGTACAGGGGGTTCATAAGCCCCCACCCCTAGGTGGGAACACTGAATGGCTGCTGCGGGAGGAGGGCCATTTCTCTTTAAAGGTGTGGCTCCTGGTAGGTCAACCATACCACGATGGATGTCCCACACCCAGTATCTGGACAGCACAAATGAGTTCATGGGTTGTTTTAAAAAGGAATGAAGTCAAGTGAAATGAAGAGGTTAGAAGGCTCTGGGAGGAGCTAGGGTGAGGAATGAGGGTGGTGAATAAAATCAAAGTGAATTGTATGATTATCGCAAAGGATAAAAAAAAAAGTTTGCCAGGCAGTGGTGGCGCACGCCTTTAATTCCAGCACTCACGAGGCAGAGGCAGGCGGATCTCTATGAGTTTAAAAGCCCAGACTTGAGAGGAATCAAAGGAAAAGTAAACATCAGCTAGAAAACCTCACTCTTTAGGATGCACCTAGATCCCGCACACCTTGTTCTGTTTCCTATGACCAAGCTCAATGAGCTCCAAGTACACAGTTTGAACTTAATCAAGACACAAGCTACTTTGGATACTAAGTTCGACCACAGTTGAAGTTAAGATCAACCACAAAGCACCTGTTTATTTGAGGTATCGTCTATGCATAGCTGGTCTGCACCAGCACACAATCTTCATCAAATTCCAATGTAGTAAAAAGTAGATAGTAATCACATTTTACAAAGAGGGTTAAAAGGCTGAATCATTTTGGTAAGCTAAGGAGGCTGAGGTAAGCAGAATAATACCTCCAAATAAATTGTCTACACCTTAATCCACAGAATCTGTGAAAATGCTTTATTACCTATCAAGGGAAAATCTTAAACTGCAGAATGAACTAAGGTTGCTCATCAGCTGAACTTGGATTACAACAATCATGATGAATACAGGCCAAAACAAAAATCACAACCTTAGTTAAAACATTATGAGATTTTGTAATTTTTGTGGTTTGTAACCTGACTGCATGGTTCTCAAGTGTGAACTTTGTAGAGGACTGTGAAACAACAGCAAAAGGCTGGACACAATACTGTCATATAGGTCCTTACTCTTGAGAGGAGAAGGCTGGATAAACAGAGAAGTGATATTAGAGATGGGAATGCCAAGAGAAAAGGAACTGTATTCAGGAGCTGAATAGATGGTTAAAGAGTTAAGAGCACTAAATGCTCTTCTAGAGGACCTACTTCAATTCCCAGCACCCACATGGCAGCCCACAACCTTCTATAATTCTAGTTTGGGGGCATTCTGATGCCCTCTTCTGGCCTTCTTGGGTACTTAATATATGTGATACACATACATTCAGGCAAAAACCTATACCCACAATAAAAAAAAAAAAAAATTTAGCCAAGTGGTTGTAGCATATACCTTTAATTCCAGCACTTGGGAGGCAAAGACAGGTGGAGCTCTGAATTTGAGGCTAGCCTGGTCTATGGAGTGAGTTAAAGGACACCCAGGACTGTTACTAGACAAACAGTCTCAAAAAAACAAAATAAATACATAAATATAATAAAATCTTAGTTTTTAGAAACTGGGGTGGAGGGCAAAGAAACTGTAATCATGTTTAGCCTCCAAAGTTCAAAGTTGAAACAGGCAAGGAATATAAGCTGTCCTGGAAGACAAAGGACCAGTAAGTCTTGTAGGATTTCCAAACTCCAGAAATCTAAGCTAGTGAAGTCCACTGTTCTAACAACAACTAAATTTGAAACAAGTTGATTTAACAAGAAATGAATACATAGCCCAGTTCTACCACCATCATGCAAAAAGGAAATTTTTTGTGGTTTGTAAAGAATGTAAGTACTGGGCCAGGTATGGTGGCACACACCTTTAATCCCAGCACTAGGTCACAGAAACAGATGAATCTCTGTGATTTTGAAGCCAGCCTGATCTACAGTTAGTTCTGGGACAGGGCTGTCACACAGAAAAACCCTGTCTTAAAAAACAAAACAAAACAAACCAACCAAAAAAAAGTAAGTACCTAAATTTTAGCAATGGCTGGCTTATAAAAATCTGTCCCATTACATGCCTCAAAATTTAGCTAATACAGTTTTACATAAATTCTTCACTCCTAAAAAATTAAACAGCAATTTATTCTACATTTAAAACTTCTTATTTTGGGTTGGTGAAAAAGCTCAGTGGGTAAGGGACTTGTCATGCAAAGTTGTCCTCTGGCTGCCACATGAGCCACACGGGGAGCTTGTATATGTACACACACACACACACACGTACACACACACATAATATTAAAGCTGATAACAAATACTATACAACATCTTAGCCAAAAGGCTGAGAAACAATACACAATATTAAATAAATTTTCTAACTTCCTATTCTTGGGCAGGAGGCATCTTTTAATTGGTAGAGTGCTTGCCTAATATGTACAAAGTCCTGGGTTTGATTCCTAATACCACATAAACTAGTGCGGTGTCTTGTATTCCCAGCATTAGAAGGCAGAGGGAGGAGGATCGGAATTTTAGTAGTAGTGGAGCACGATACCACTTAATCCCAGCATCAGGAAGCAGAGGTGAGTGGACTTCTGTGAGTTCAAGGCCAGTTAGTTCCAGGTGAGCCAGAGCTACATAGTAAGACTCTGTCACTTGGCAGGTGGTGGTGGTGCACGTCTTTAATTCCAGCACTCAGAAAGGCAGAGACAGGTGGATCTCTGTAAATTCGAGCCCAGCCTGGTCTACAGAGTGAGTTACAGGACAGCTCAAAACCTACAGAGAAACCCTGCCTCAAAAAAACTAAATAAATAAATGACTCTTGTATCAAGAAAACAAAAACAAAACAATACCTGTCCAAAGCTCTTTTAGCTACAGTTCAATCTAGGATACTTAAGTTTCTCTCTCTAAAAACACAAAAATAAAAAACCACTTCATACTCTTTTAAATTATAAATTTATTTGTCCACCAAACAAGAAAGTAACATGCCCTTGACTTGGCTCTGACTATGTAACCCAGGATTGCCTCAAACCACTATGTGGCCTAGGCAGGTCTCACAACTCACATTCCTCCTGTCTTAACTTCCTACTTGTTAGAATCACAGATACACACACACACACACACACACACACACACATACATACACACCCTATATGCCAGTATAACTTGTAGAAACTGATTGTTTTCATTTTCAGGTTTATTTACTAGCACAAAAACTTAATTTATGAAAATTTAATAGAACACTTTCTAAATTTTTCTACTTCCCTTGCCCTCTTAAATAAAAATGGGCTATGTTAAAACTTGATAATTCAAAAATCTACATTTTAAAAAGGAATGTGAAATGTACTGAGCAATAATCACGTGTCTTTTAAGTTATCTCTTTGTCCTTAAGTGTCTGATTCCAACTCTCCCACCCCAGCTGATATTCACATGCCTTTGAGCTCATGTGCATGAACACTTTCATAAATGTGTACATGCACAAGCATGTCCATACATACACACAAAGTAAAAAATTTTTAAAATGTATTAATGTGTTTATTTATGTGTTATGAATGTATGCATGTCTACAGAGGCCAGAAGAGAGCTTCAAAAGCAGCTCAAGTTAAAGAAAGCAAACTCAAGTCCTCTGGAAGACCAAGAAGAGCGTAACCTTACACTGAAACTCTCCTATTCCTCAAACTCTTCATAGCCTTGTTTTCCTTTTCCTCTTTTAAGAAACCAACTTTGAAGCAGGCAAAGTTTTCCCAGAATTAAATACACTGTACTTCATTTTAATATACTTTCAAATGACTAATTTTAAGAGAACCAGGTATATTTAAGAATGCTTACTTAATGCCACCATGTAAACAATTTCTAGATTCAAAACTTGCTTCCAATAAAGTAGACAAAGGTTTGGCAACTACAGTCACTATTCAATAGAGCTACCAAAAGGTCACTAAATGACTACAACTTTATGACTAACTTATAATAATTAGGCAGCAGGGCTCAGTGTACTAACTGGAATGAAGCTCTAGATCAATTTAATGTGTGCCTGTGGACACATCACTCCGCATCTTTGCATCTGCTTCTTCAACCATAAAAAGAGAAAAACGCTGCTGATCTGCCTGCCTCAGGGGGATGGATGTTCTAAGAAAGAACTAATGACTATAGAACTTAAAACATTATAGAATCAGAGTGTTAAGGACTCCCTTTAAACCATATACTCTGGACCTAAAGCATTCATCTGCTGGGGTCACTGTCCACACTGGTCAGTCCCAAAATTAACCTTTTAAGAATATATGAAATAGGGGGCTGGCAAGATGGCTCAGAAGTTAAGATCAGTGACTGCTCTTCCATAGGTCTTGAGTTCAATTCCCAGCAACCACATAGTGGCTCACAACCATCAATAATGAGATCTGGTGCCCTCTTCTCGCCTGAAGGCATACATGCAGGAAGAACCCTGTATACATAATTAATAAATAAGTTTAAAAAAACTTAAAAAAAGAATACATGAAATATCTGAAAAACCAGAAGTTTTATTTGTTTTGTAGGTACTGGAGCTCTAACCTAGGGCAAGCTCCCTACAACTGAGCTATACCAATGGGTACTCCTTTTTTTTTTTTTAAATGAGACAAGTGTCTGGCTACACTTGAGATCCTCCTGCCTCAGTTTCTCAAGTGTGGGTGCAGTTGTAACTACACTGGGCTCAACCGGAGCTTTTTGAGAAGTGGTCATCCAACAAAAGGGCCTTCTCTGTTAATCGTCACGGCTTACCTTAGGGACAATTCCTTACAATTAGACTTCATTAGCAGCAACTGCAAAAATCACTTCACAAGACTGTTAAGACTCTGTACACATTAAAGGTACTGAAAGACTATTCGCCTCCTAGGAGCGGTAGGCATTCAAATCAACTAACAAATGCCAAACACCACTCAAGTCATGCCTTCATAATAGCCCCTGTATGTTATTTGGTAAAAAAAAGAAAATGACATGTTGAATGCAAATAAAACCTTGCTGAAGTCATTAAAAAGAATGATAGATCTGAAGGCAAGTGGATCTCTCTGAGTTCGAGAACAGCCTGGTCTACAAAGTGAGTTCCAAAAAAAAGAAAGAAAGAAAGAGAAAAAAGAAACAAAACAAAACAAAAAAGACATATCTGAATGAGGCTGCCTGTGATGTTACATAGACACATGGAAGGTCAAGGTAAGTTACCATCCTTGGCTACAAAGGGAGTTTGAGTTATACAAGTCTGTCTCAAAATAACAGAAGGCCAGTTAGGAAGCATCAGCAGGTAAAAGCACTTACCACTTGAGCTCAATCCCTGGAATTCACACAGTGGAAGAGAGGAAAAGACTCAGCAAGTTGTTCTCTGACCTCGATATACTCTTCCCCACACACATACAAACATACTAAGTAAATAGAAACTATTCACCTCTTCCCAGTAAATATATGTCCCCTTTCTAACTCGGGCCACATTGCTCCAGCACAACCTGGCCTGGAGTTCAAGCAGGGAAGACAGTAAAAGGGGGTGGAGGGGAGTAGAGCACAGTCCTCAGAATAAAGAAATCTGGGCTTTTATCTTCCACCACTGAACACTGTCTTATAGAATTTAAACCATAAAACCAAAACCAAACAGTCAAGTTTGGTAGCTCATGTCTTGAATCCCAGCACTCAGAAGGCAGAAGCAAACAAGGCCAGCCTGGTCTACAGAGTGAGTTCCAGGACAGCCAGAGCTACACAGAGAAACTCTGTCTCAAAAAACTATATGCTATGTAATAACCACTATTATTACATTTAGTCACTCCCAACAAGCCCTCAGGATGACTACTATAACTAACTTCACATGTAGATGCTAGCTATCTCAGAAACTACATACAACATGGTAAAGAGAAGTTACAACTTAGTCCCAAAAAGTCCTAATAACTCCTCACTGTACTAGTTTACAAGGCAGTTCATGCTCCTGGCAGACTAGCACAGCTACCATGTGTACTGGTCTCTCTGCACCATCAAACACTCTGTAAAGTAGTTTCAATGTACTTTTCACTAAATACATCTACAACTTTGTTGAACAGTGATTTTTATCCCCATTTTTCAAAAAATATGAAATAATTTACCTTCAACTCAAAAAACTGTACCTAAATTTCAGCAATCAATAAAGGATAGAAAGACTTCTCTGAGTCCTAGCTATATACCTTTAATGACTAACACCACTAACTGGGCATTTTTTAAAAGTCATCTTACCTATCAGTGTCAGTAAATCTTTTCTCTGTACATCTTTGGCTGAAAGGTTCAATAGCTTCAAATGTTCATTTCTGCTACAGAAGTGATTACATTTTTCTCTTTTTTTTTAAAGATTTATTTATTTATTATGTATGCAACATTCCTTCCATGTGTGGCTGCAGGCCAGCAGAGGGCATCAGATCTCATTATAGATGGCTGTGAGCCACCATGTGGTTGCTGGGAATTGAAGTTAGGACCCCTGGAAGAGCAGTCAGTGCTCTTAACCACTGAGCCATCTCTCCAGCCCAACATTTTCTCTTTTGTTTATTTTTTTTCCAAAAGAAAAATTTACTATGTACATTGCTGGAAAGTAGTCAGCTGGGCAGAAGCTAGAGCACCGCTAAGAGCCATAAGCATTATTTTCAATGAAGCTTATTAAGCAGTCATCAATGACTATAAGAAATAGTGTTCTGAAGTCAAATGTTTCCAAACCTGGGCCTAGAGGCACAGCTTAGTGGTAGAGTACTTGTATGCACAAAACCTTGGGTTTGACCCGCACCCACAGTATTCTGTTGCGTTCATTTATCTAAGTTATTCTATTACTGATAAAAACTCAGGAGTCAGATATTGGGGTGAAAATCTGATAGATCAAAGAAGCAGTGGAGGAGAAACCAGCTGACCACCACACTTCCCAGACCAAAGAGACCTTAATATTTTCTTTTCTTTTCTTTTTTTTTTTTTTTTGAGACCTTGATATTTCTAAGTCCTTTCATACTCCTTCCTGCGTGACTTCTCTATCTGCATTCCTGGATTCTCTATGGCTAATTCTAGTCAGCTAATCGCTGGCTCCACCCCATGACTCAAGTATAACTTTATTAACACAATCTCGGGGTATCAGTGAGATCAAATATCCTGAAACAGTACTCATTCCTTACACACACACACACACACACACACACACACACACACACACGCACACACAGAATATTAAATTCTGGATACAAACTACAGACCTGGGCCAGGGATATGTCCCAGTGGGTAAGAGTACTAGCCATTCAAGCATGGTAACCTGAGGTCATTTTCCACAATCTGCATTAACAAGTGGATGTGGGAGTACATTTGTAATTCCAGCACTTCTGTAGCAAGATGGGAGACATAGAAGGAAGAAACAAGAGAGGTCCTTCTTCAACAAGACGGAGCACCAAGTTGTTCCCTGACCTCCCTAATATGCAGTGTGTGTGCACTTACCCACACACATATTTAACATAAACCGAAATTTCTTAACACATACAGAAATTTTTCAACTAAAAAAGTTGTTTTAAAAGAATAGTAACAGAACATTTACACAGTAATTCAGATATCCTAAACTTACACTGCCAAAGTTCTCAAACTAAAATTTAAAAGAATACAAGTCAAGACAGGCTGGCACTTACATGCAGCACTTAGGCTGAGGCAGGAGGACCACAAATGTGAAGTCAGTCTAGGCTACACAATGAGAGAGAAAATATCTTAAGAAGTCTGTCTAGAGCAGTAGTTCTCAACCTGCAGGTCACAACCCCTTTACAGAAACAACCCCTACAGAAACAACCCCTTTACATAAACGACCCTTTCACAGGGGTCTCCTAAGACCATCAGAAAACACAGATATTTATGAGTCATAATAGTAACAAAATTACAATTATAAAGTAGCAATGAAAGTATTTTCATGGTTGGGGATCACCACAAATGATGAACTGTCTGTATTAAAGGATCACAGCTTTAGGAAGGTTGAGAAGCACTGGTCTAAAGAGTATGTCCAATCAGTGGTCCAACACAAAATCATAAACTCAACTTAAAACATTGAAATTGGGACTGGTAAGGTGGCTCAGTAAGGCACTTGCTGCCAAACTTGATGACCTGAGTTCCATCCTGAAACCCACAGGGGAGAACCAGAGAACTAACTCCTACAAATTGCTCTCTGACACCTGTACACACATAATGGCACATTCAACCACCACAGACAAATATACACATCATGCATGCATGCATGTGTGTGTGTATGTGCACGCATGCACAAACAAATAAAAAATAAAAAGAATAAAATAGGTTTTGCAATCTATTTTTGTAAATTGATTGCAGGTGCTCAAGTGTGATCCTTACAGATGACTCTTGTCTCAACATCAAAAGGTTGGAAACTCTTGGGCCCATTGTAAAATATGTGCTACACGTCCAAGACAAGACACACAAAGTCTATGTATAAGACTTTACATAGAATTATCTCTTTCTTAAACGATGGCTAAATTTATAACAGAAGGGTGATACAGATCATTTCCTGTTAGACTTTGATCTTTACAAATCAATAATAATGGTACAGAAATGCAACCTCTCAACCTCCTTACCACCAAACACTAAAGTTAACCTCAACAAATACCACACACCCAGGGTAATGCCTTGCTTCATATTGATCTCCAACTGTATCTTGAATCAATATGTAATCATAGACAGTATTCTGTGAAAACTTATTAGGACAAATGAATGACTGTGCAAAGTGTGAGGGCAAACATACATTAACTTGTACACATATGCTTCAAAATCACGAAAATTTCCAGTGACTTTTGAAATTCTTTCATGAAGGGTAGAGAAATGGCTCAGCAGGTAAAAGCACTGCTCCTGTGGAGGATCCAGGTTCAATTCCTAACACTCACACTGTGACTCACAACCATCTCTAACTGTAGTTCCAGGGAATCAAACAGCTGCTTCTGGCCTCTGGGGACATCAGGCATGTATGTGTGACTGCAAGCATGTATGCAAAATACTCATACACAATCATAAAACTTTTAATTACTTTATGAAATATTCTCATGAAATCCCAGATTAATTTTAATTAAATTTAACTTGTAAAACACAGATTTGGGGGAATTCTAAGTGCAAATATGGGGCTGAAGAAATGATTCAAGTTAAGCACACTTGCCGCTCTTGCGCAAGACTACAAGAGACTGGTTCCTAGCACCCATATCAAACCATGTCAGGAAGCTCACAATTACCTGTAACTTTAGCCCCAGGAGATCCAACATCATCTTCTGGCCTTTGCAGGCATCCTAAACATGTACACACACACACGTGCATGCCCCTCAAAGTGAACATATGTATTTTATGTAAATGATGTTTTAGAAATGATGAGATAAAATCATGTTGTGACTAGCAGTGATCTGAACAAATACAACTAGAATATGAGAAATGACATGTGGTTGTCTGTCCTTAATGGTAAGAAGAGTGCAGTCTCCTGAACAGATGAGCAGTTAACAAACAGCTATGCCTATCTGTCCTGCTGGTTCCAGTCCTCTGGAAAATACATAATATGAAATTCAATTCTGTGTGACTCTGAGGAAAGGAGAGGCTTACAGACCCCTAAAGCTCACCCATGCTTGCACTTTCTAAATATAAGCATGCACTGATTAAAAACTGCTAGGACTCAGCCCAGAGTGAAGTGAGGAAAAAGAGTGCTACCTGTTTTTGTTTTTTTTTTT
>JAQHUG010000030.1:3513066-3525082 GCA_028555095.1 Dicrostonyx torquatus
CTGTGAGTTCAAGACCAGCCTGGTCTACAAGAGCTAGTTCCAGGACAGGCTCCAAAGCTACAGAGAAACCCTGTCTCGGAAAAAAAAAAAAAAAAAAAATCAATGGCAACTGATACTACCCGTCCAGGCATGCTAGGGTGACTGAATCTGCACTATCCCCACAAAGTAACAACTGCCATGAGCAAGAAAATCACTAAGTAATTAAGAACACTTGCTGCTCTGACAGCAAAGAGGTTTAGTTCCAGCACCCACATGGCCACTCACAACCACCTGTGACTCCAACTCCAAGAGAGCTAACACCCTCTTCAGGTCTCTGCAGGAACTACATACATGTTGTACATACATGTGAACATTCATACACATAAAACAAATTTTTTTAAAAAAGGGAGGTGGGATCATGGTGATACACCACATTTAATCTTAGCACTTCAGAGGCAGTCTGGCAAATTAAAGTTTCAAGGCCAGTCAGGTCTACTTAGCAAGTTCTGTGCTAGCCAAGGCTACTCATAGTAAAACCCTGTCTCAAAAATAAAACACACTTAAAAGGAAAACTTCTGGAAGGCAAAACAACACATCTTTTGTGAAAAATTGTAACTACAACCACCTCATGTACACAATGTACTTCACGATGTCTCCTTGGACCAAGTTTTTTGACAAGAATGTGTTCAAAGACACCAGTCTTAAAGTGCAGAACTGACTGGAAATCAGGATCAAGTTCCCAGAGAGTATTAAGCTGGACAAGAACAAACAGTTCTTTCAAAAGTTTCAATTTTACATGATTTTTGGTCATTAAAAAAATAGAGGAACTGATCGGGCAGTGGTAGTACACTCCTTTAATCCCAGTACTCTAGAGGCAGAGGCAGACGGGTCTCTGTGATTTCAATGCTAGTCTGGTCTACAGAGCTAACTCCCAGACAGATAGGGTTCTTACACAGAGAAACCTATCTTGAAAAACAAAAACAAAAAAAAACAAAAAAAACCCCAGAGGAACTGGACATCCAGGTCAACTGGCAGAGTGCTTGCCTGTCATTGCTAAGCCCAGGGTTCAAAACCCAGTACTGCATATTTAACAGAGATAGGTGAGGTGGTACGATGTCTGTGATCCCAGCATGAGAAAGCTGGAAGCGGGAAGATTAGGAGTTCTAAGCCATCGTCAGCTACATGGCAAGTTGAAAGCCAATCTGAGGTACCTGAGACCTTATCTCTCAAAAAATAAAATATACTAGTAGTAATAATAACAACAGTAACAGTAGCAACAATAGTAGCAAAATGACAACCTGTGGCTGCCCAGTGCAATATCAACATATTGAGATGATCAGAGGTGGATGGGGGGGGGATGTGCTATAAAATGTGCTATAAAAATTCAGCACACAAAAAAATTCACAAATCAAAGTTTTTAACTCTACACTAAAGAGTCATTAAGCATGACATGTCTGTACTTTGTTTCAAGCCATAACAACATGAGATTTTTTTGCTAACACAGAATATAAATGCTTACTTCCAAATGCATCCACCATCATTTCACCATCATCCTTTAATAAAATAACTTAATCTCTGAAGGCTCCTATCCTCCCCTCTGCTACTAGCATTTCCCACAGCAGTCAGTGACCCTTTAAAATATAATCAAACTCCATCGCTCTGCAGTGGGATTGCATCACTTCTCTGTAAGACCTGCAATGTTCCCTATTTCCACAGCAGTGAGAGCCAGAGTCCTCAAAATACCTCCCAGGTTCTAGGAGGGCCTGCAGTACTCTGCCCCACCATATCCCTTTACCCTATCCCTTCCCACTGCCTTCCTCCCTTGTTCCATACCAGCTATCCTGACCTCTAGGGCTTTGAGACCTGGCCAGTCACAGGGCCATAAATGAGCATTCAAGAACCTTCCCAAATTTCTTAGCCCACCACAGCCCCTGAATTCTTCACCCTTATCTGATCCAGTCCTTACCTTATTCCCATGCTATCTATCCCTTAAAGCACTAATTCACTGTATATACTCCTTTTGATAGCGAGCATATCTTAACATGTGGGATCCACATATCCAGGAATTTCTACCTGTTTGATTCACTGATATATCCTAAAACAGCTAGACCAGAGACTAGCATGCAATAGCAATGATGAGTGAATTTTTTTTTAAAGTCTCCAGGGTCTTAACAGCCACTAGTCACAACACAGACACCTGAAGGTAAATATTCAGCACTCAATAGGTTATCACAAGCCATACCCCGTGAAAGGAAAAGGTTCACTCCTAGGAGTCAACACACTGAAAAATAAATATTCACTGGGCTATTAAGATCCCTCTGCAGATAAAGGCACTTGACACTAAGCCTGAATTTTATCCCTGGAACCCCACATGGTGGAAAGAGAGAACACACTCCCACAAGTTGACTTCTGACACGCAAAGTATGGTGTGCATGCCCACACATAAAAATAAATTTAAAATATAATAAAAATTTTAATGTGTACACATTTATGTTCAAGTAAACACATATGAATAGGCACATCTAAGGATGTTCATTGTGGAATACATGTATGCAAACAGAAAATAAGTAAATGTTACAAATCTTTAAATAAAAACATTTTTAGCAGGGCGGTGGTGACAGACATAAGCCTTTAAACCCATCACTAGAGGCACAGACAGATCTCTATGAGTTCGAGGACAGCCTGTCTCCAAAGCTAGTTCCAGAATACTTAGGCTACACAAAGAAAACTGTTCCGATAAACCGGAAAAAAAAAATTAAACTTTCAAAGGTAAATTCATAGTTTGAAAATTATATCTCACATTTTAAAATGAAAAAAATCAAAATAACTGACAGATTGCTGAGCTCAATACTTCTACTCACGAGGGCAGACTAGGAGTTGGGAATACCTTTTTGGGTGTACTCAATCTGAGAAGTTCCATGTACTGACTACATAAAGCAAAGAATGTTAAGTGGAGGGCAGGTGTCTCAGGAGTGGCTCATATTAACAGCAACAAGGCGAACACTCACCTCCCATCTAATATTTCTAATTCAATCAGCTCCATCTTCAACACTCTGGCTTTTCCTTCACTCTCTCCCAAACTCCCAGCTGGCAGCTGTCTACTCCACTCTTACTACATTAGTCTACTCTCCTTACACCAGTTACTGTTCCGGCCTGAAAATGTGTACCACATCACTTCACTCTTTAGTTCAAGACCCTTAAAAGACTTCCGGGCTGCATCAGTTCATTGGTTTACTCTAAAAGAATACACAGGCATGGGTATTATAAAGTTACAAAACTTAGCCAGGCAGTGGTAGTGCATACATCTTTCATCCCAGCACTTGGGAGGCTGAGGCAGGTGGATCTCTATGAGTTTGAGGCCAGCCTTGTCTACAGCATGAGTCCCAGGATAACCAGGGCTACACAAAGGAAAAAACAAAAACAAAAAGTTACAAAACTTATTTTAAAAAAACTGCAAGCTTATCACAGTTTTTGGAGACTGAAAATTTCAAAGCAGGCAGTGCCATGTATTCAGACACTGCTGAGGGCCAAATGAGAGCTGGGAAAATGAAAGTACGAAGGCTGGTGACCTGAATTTTATTCTCAGAACCCATACAGAGGAAAAAGATATCCAACTACACCAAGTTGTCTTCTGACCTCCAATGTTCACTCTGGCACAGAAGTGTGCACACACACATATATACACACAGTCTCTCTCTAATTTCCTTAAAATTAATTTTTTAAGTTTTATGTAGCTTGCACGTCAGTACCTGTTCATGTGTACATGTGTATGGGTGCACATGCACTTTGGTGCACACACACAGGTCAAAGGTTGTCATCAGGTGCCTTCTTCCATCACTATCTTTAGAAAAAGTTATTACATTTATTTATTTTGTGTGTGGTTAGGAGAGGAACATACATATGTGGAAGCCAGAAGGATTACTAGGACCAAACTCAGGTTGCCAGGCTTGGCAGCAAGCTGAGCCATCTTGCCAGCCCCTCTCCATCTTTTCTTTTTTAAGCAGCATCTCTCTCTGAACCTGGAACACAACAATTCAATTTGACTGGACTGACTAGCCCACAAGCCCCAGTGTTTCTCCCATCTAGTGCTGGGATTACAAGTAAACACAGCCACATTCAAATTTTACATGGTTGCTGGGGTCCAATTCAGATGCCTCATGCTTGTGCCACTCAGTGTATGAACTGAGTCATGTCTCCAGGCCCTCACATAGCACTTCAGGAAATTTTCTGACTAGAACTGTAATTAATGGTACAGTACTTGCTTACATGTATGAGACCCTAGCGGCTTCAACTTATCACCTCGAAGGGGAGAGAGGTTCCCTCCTTCATCTTCTGTCACTGTTCTAGTCTTACCCCAGAACAACTGCTGTTGTTAAACTTTGAGATAAGATCTCATTAAATCACTCAGGCCAGCCTTGAGCTCACTCTGTAACCTAGGCAGCACTGACTTTGCCATTCTTCTTCCTCTGTCTCCAAAGTGGGTGGGATAACAGGCCTGGCAACACACTCAGCTCCAACAAACCTAAGCTTCCATATATACCACCCTGTTTTGTTCCATTCTGCCCAGTGTCTGTTCCCTTGTATCTGAAATGCTTTTCCCTTTCTTTAACACTCACCACTGATGTCGACTATTCCAGAAAACTTTCCATGACTCTCACTTAGCTGTCCTTCCACAGTATGTACTGCAATCGTCACATGGTGGAACAAATACTCTGAAAGTGCTTTAGTTTTAAGTGTCTTCTACTACACTGAGAGCAAGCCAAATTGCTGATGCTACCTCATCACACTGGCTGACACATGGAAGTAGTTCTTATGATTTATTTCAAAGAAAAAAAAGAAAAAGAAAAAAGCCAAGGCAGAAAAGGAAGCAAATGGAAAGGAGGAAAAGAAAGAGTATACATGCATACCCAGAACCGAAAAGAGGGCACTTACAACCAGTGTGCCTGCATGGTCTAGGCCAGTACTCATGAGAGACAAAGATACATATGAAAAAGCCCAGACTCTGTAGAGCATCTAAATCACTCATTCCCTAAGCATTTTTATGTCTAAGCCACAGAAGCCCACTACTTCACTCCACAACTTACTACAGTATATTAAGAATATTGGTAACGTGCACAGTATAAACAAGAGAAACATTTTAGTTACAAAAAAGTAGGAATCAATTTGATGTAATTAACTGTAATTTCCATAGCCTATCTCCTAATGTTATCACATTAATGTTAAAAAGTCTATCAACCAAAAGTATGAAAAACAACAGAAGGGCTATTGAGATGGTCAGCAGGTAAGGGCCCTTACTGTAGGGCCTTTTGACCAATCCTAAGAACCTGTTTGGTGGAAATCAAAACTCAAGCTCCTTAAACTGTTCTCTGACCTCACACGAGTGTATACATATACAAATAAATAAATGTTAACATAGTTGTCAAAAAGAAAAAACAACAGGACACTAGGAACTTCTACCTAACAGCAGTATCCACAGCAACAGTCACATCAGTCCGAAAGTAGGCTGCTTTTATGTGACAAAGTCAGTTCTCACAAACAGACTGCAAAAACAATCTTCAGACAGAGCACACTAGTAATGACCAGGCTTTGTGTAAATTAATTTTTGAAGGCTATACCGTAAGAAAACTGCTTCTAAAAGCCAGCTAACATTTAAAATAGCATATAGACTTTTCTACATTTAATGAGTTTAGGCAAAGACCAAAGAATATCACTACCTGAATACACTGCCACAATAAAATTCCTAATGTCACTATTAATAAATGTCACTAATAATAATTCAAACTTTAAAAGGCTTGCTTCAAAGATTTGTTGGCGCCGGGCGGTGGTGGCGCACGCCTTTAATCCCAGCACTTGGGAGGCAGAGGCAGGCGGATCTTTGTGAGTTCGAGACCAGCCTGGTCTACAAGAGCTAGCTCCAGGACAGGCTCCAAAGCTACAGAGAAACCCTGTCTTGAAAAAACCAAAAAAAAAAAAAAAAAAAATTTGTTGGGCAAGATTCAACAAACAGCATAAAATCACTCTATGGCTCAAATATTGTTCACACACATACACACATACAAGCTACATGAAACCTTTTATCCACACACAAAATTGGGCCCAACATTTGCAACACTGAAAACCTTTTCTTCATTTTATATTGTTTCTTTGGTAGTCACATTTATGTACCCCAGGCTGGCCTCAAACTCACAAAGACCTACCTGCCTCTACCTCCTACATGCTGCAATTAAAGGTATGTGCCATCTTTATTTTAAAGATTTATCTTTATTTCTGTGTATGTGCGTGTGGGGAACAGAACTGGGGTTAGAACCCTCCCTCAGAGCTGGAGTGACAAGGTGGCTGTAAATAAAGCATAGGTGCTGGTCACTCAACTCCTAAATACTGATCCACCTCTCAACACTCAGGAAAAATTTGTCTTTTATACATTAGAAATTAAATTGTAAAAAGTAAGATTTTAATACTAGCAATTAGTAATAGAGTCCCCAAAATTTCCTAAACTAAAAACAAAAAGTTCTTTATTCAGTTGAAAATGTTTTAACAACTTTTTTAAAAATTTCTAATAGTAAGTACTTTTACTTTAAAGGTAGTAACAGATCCCCCAAAATACTGCATTTGTCTAATACCATGAAACTTTTAAGGCTAAAGTTTCCAGCATACTTTCTTTTCATTTCTATTTTGATTGCTTATTGGAGACAGTTTCATGTGGCCTTGGCTGGCTCAATGGCTGGCTAGGTTAGGCCATAGCTGACTGTATATCCCAGGCTGGCATTGAACTACTGACCCTCCTTCCACTGCCGGGATTAATATGCATGTACCCTCATACCGTGCTGCTCTTTTCCTTTCTTTTCTTTTTTTTTTTTTAAACAGGAAAAAAAAGGGATAAAGAGAGAAATCTACATCTTCAACTTACATAGTCCTTTCAGACAAACACATTCTAAAATTTGTCAGGCATTACAATGGAAACTGTGACAGATTACAAACGTTCTGAAAATTTATTCATCTTCCAAATATATAATACATGTATCAGTCAAATTAAAATTTTTTCTCAAGTTTTCATCCAACAGCAAAGCAGTTCCATACTTTCCTAAAAAGCTCACTTTTCACTGTTTTCACACAGTTGTGCATCTGTGACTAACAAAGGGTTTCGTCTCTGACAGGTCACTCTGGCTTTCATTCACTTGAAAGCAGGACAGAACTCAGTAAATAAAAACCAAACCCTAAACAGAGTCCTAAACTCAAAAAGAAAAATCCTTTAATAATGGACTATATACAACAGGCAAATACTTAAGTAGCAAGAGCATTTGCATTTGTCTATAAACAGAATAAACAGGAGCTTTTGGAACTATACCCACTTGCAGTCCTACAAAAGCAATCTTCACTCTGGAAACAAGTGATAGTAATTAAAAAAAGAAGAAGAAGAAGAAGGAAGAAGAAAGAAGAAAGAAGAAGAAGAAATCTAAAAGAACTGTCAAAAGTTGATGCTATTTACACTCTAACATGCTACGGCTAACATGCTACGGTTACATTTCAATCCGGTTAAACACACACTATTAGCATTTTCAAGCATATCTGAATTTGTAATGAATTTAAAGAAAATAAATTCTAGCATCAAAATTCCATCAGTTAAATCTAAATATATCAAATAGCCAAAGTTTTTCATACCAGTGTAATTTTAAAAAAATTTACAAATTCCATAAAATGGCAAACACCACCTGTACTTTCATTGCTCTGAGTTATTCCACTAAAACAAACTACTTCTCCGACAGATCTCTCAGAAGCTATTCTGCAGTCAACATGTTTACTTCAGAGGAACTTGGCCATCAGTTTTACACACCACACACCACAGCAGAGCACGTGACAACTCCAGGACCCAGAACACCAACATAAAAAACAAACCAAACCCTAACTCCCTGCAATACAGGTGCAACAGGCCAAATCGGATCCCTAAAGGTAAAGAGCACCAAACTGCTTAAACATCTTCAAGATTATTTTTGCTTTCTGCTTAAAATTCACGGTTCGAGCCATACAATCAAAGGAAATTTTCTTTCATCAGTATTAACAGTCAGACCCACTGAACAGTACTGTTTCAAGAGTCGGGTTACTCTTTCTGTTTTACGATTTAAGACGCTCTAATTCGGGCAGTTTGTTCGTACGGTTCCATGCAAAAGGCGCTGTTCTATTGGGAGCCGCACAGCCCTGGGGAGATGGCTCCGAACTGACTCCACAACTCCACGCCACAGCCCGTGGATGCTCGCACCAGCTGACCCTCTGTCTCCCGGGAAAGCTCCGCACCGGGCCACTCCACACACCTGCCGCTGCAAAACTCGCAGGCCCGCCACAGCCACGGCCCCTACACTTCCTGAATTCGAAAGCCACTCAAGCTGGTTGAGTGACGCCTTACCTTCATGGTGACTCTGGGGCCGCGATCCCCACGGCGACACCAGCTTCACCTGCACCTGGAAGGGAAACAAAGACACCCGGTCAGTACCACCGGCACCCCCTTGCGCCGTCGGGGCGGGGGCGGCACCGAGTGGGGCCAGGAGCCCAAGCAGGCACGCGCCATCCCAGAGCCCCTACCGCCCCCACCGCCCGCCGCCCCATTGTCGCGACTCCACGGACTTTTCCCCGTCCTCCACGATGACGCCATTTCTGTCAGAAAACTCACAACAGGCGCAGGGTCCGGCGCGGCCTGGAGCGCGGCTGCAGCCGTCCAAGCCCACGGAACCGCGATGCCCGGAGCCCCAGGGCTGAGCCCCGAGTGAACGGGCGGGCCCTCGGGCTACGGCGGCTCGGCCCCACAGAACCCGTCCGCGTCCCGCGCGAGCCCAGGTCCACAAGTGGGAGCCGGGGCCGGGCACCGAGGACATCTAGCTCCCAGCCCCACGGGCCGAGGCCGCGGGGCCCACGGTGCGGCCCGGGAAGGGCGGCTCCGGCTCCGCGCCGCGGGGGGCGGGGGTCCCGGGAGGCCGAGGCCCCGCTGCGAGCGCCGACTCAGCCCCGTTGCCATTTGCCCCGCTGCGCGGCCCGGCCCGGAGCTTCCCACACACACACGAAGAATAATGCCCCTACCTCCGGCGCAGACGAGGTCCGAGCCCTGCGGCCGGAGTCCCCCGCTCCGCCTCCCCCACAACACCAGCAGGCCCGGTGGAAGAGATGGCGAAGAGGCTGCGGGTCCGCCGGCGGCCGGGGCTCCGGCTCCTCCTCCTCCCGTGGCGGCGACTGGTACCTTTGTTTGGCGGCCGCTCCGGCTCCCTCGCGGGGGGAGGGGGGCGACGAAAAATCCCTCCCAGACTGAGGCCCGGGACCCCGGTCTCGAAGCCCTCCCGAAGACCGCGGCCGCCGACCTTCTGCGGCTCCCTCCGGGCAGAGGTCCAGGCGGTGTCCGTCGCGGCGGCAAGCAGTAGCTCGAGACTCTTCCTCCGCTCCGGCGCCCGTGCTCCTCACTCCGGACTCGACTGACGGGCAAACATCGCTTCCCCCCACCCCGGCCCCCCCTTCCCCTTCTCCCCTCCCCTCAGCTCTTTTCCCCTCCCCTACCCCTTTCCCGGATGCCCCTCAGACGATCGAGGATTGGCTAGGATTCTTTGGAGCCCGCCTATTCCCAGTTTTTATTGGTTTGAGCGATGCAAACAACGACGCCATTTTCCCACCAGTTCTATGGAAACAGAAAGTTATGCTTCAATGCTCCCTGGGATTTGTAGTCCAGTCTTCCGGACCAATTGGCAAACTCCCGGACGTAAGAACTACCAAAACCGCAATGCCGCTTGCCTGCGTTCGACAAGAGTGGGGAGGGGAAGGGGGCGCGGCTATAAGGCAGAGGGGAGGTGGCATACGACGCCTGCGCAGTATGACAGGGATGGCGTATTTTCTTGCACCGAGTAATGCGGCGTCGCTGGCCGCTAAGGAGGGCGGAGATTTCTGTGGTGAAGTAGGGGGAGGGCTCCAAGGAGGCCTCGGAAAGAGCCGGGGTCTGAACTATAAAGAGAGAAGCTGATGTGGGTACTGCTAGTCTTGGACCGGCGGCTTGAAGTCTGAGATCATCGTGGAACCGTGAGCAGCGGCGAGGCGGATGGGGAGCAGGGGAGGGGGCGGTACCGAGGAGGAGGAAGAAAGGAGGGAGAGGACCCGGATGCTGACCCGACTCGGGGTGACTGGGGGCCGGGTGCTCGGTCGCGGGGGAGGCAGAGGGGCTCCGAGGAGCGGAAGGGGCACCAACCAATGCGTCTCAGGGGAGAAGCCTGCCTCTGAGCTTATTACTCCACTGCCGATGTGGAGCCCTTTTCCCTCAGAGCCATCACTCCCCGGGCTTGGAGTGAAAAAGGGCCTTGCTGTGCGCATCACAGCTATGTTTCTCGGTGGCCCATATCTGTTTAGCTAGTTTCAAGCCAGAGCTTGCCTCTAAAAAAAAGAGAGAAATACTCTACATAGAATTTTCAATGTTTGTACGCGGGCTGATGCGCTGAATTTATCCTGTGAGGTGTTGGGAGAAGCGTTCATTCAGTCCTCGGGTGGAAAGTCCTCCTGGTGGACCTTGTGCAACTTCCTGAACACAGGATGTGAATTAGAGCGTTGGCTTAGGGAAGTATAGAGAGGGAGTAAGGATTGAGCTTGGCTCAAGAAGCCAGCAGAAGTTACTAAAGGAAGAGCCTAAAGGAAGAAAGAACCCGTTTCAGGAGAAGGCTTTCCCAGATGAAGACTGAGGCCCAGAGAGCTTAGGAAGGCTGGTTAAGGCATTTTGATTGATCCAGCACCCTGGAGACTAGATCAAGAGGATTATTGTATATTTTAGGCCAGCCTAGACTACACAGGACAACCCTGTCACCAGAAAAAAATAAGTAGATAAAACAGGTTTTATCTGCTCTTAGGGTTCAGTGAACAAGATATCTTGTATTCCCAACTTGAATTGCTAAAATAACTCACCCAAAAGTAGAGAAGTTTAGCATCGTGTTGCTGACATATTCCAAGGCCAGCCTGATCTACATGAGTTCCAGGCTAGCCTGGGCCACACAAACCCTGCCTCAAGAAAAAGAAAATGGGCGAAGATCAGAGAGGCAGCTGCAATAGTATTTCAACAGGGGAAGTGATCTGGTTGCATAAATTTTCACTAATCCAGTCTTCGAATAAATTTCCAACAGCTTTTGAGAGGAGGGAAATGGAATCAGATTCACACTGAGGCATTCTATTGTGAGTCCACATAAGATTAACTGAGTTCATGCCACTGAGCACTGAAATTTCAGTGTAGTCATGAAAAGCTGAAAATTCTAACTATAAAAAGAGTCAAAATTTATAGAACTCTTCAAGTGCCTCAGACTGTTCAGAAAGTGCAGAGCAGATTGACTGTCAGTACTTAGAAACACTAAAGCCCTCATGCTTCTCCACTACAGTGAGTACTGTATGTAAATACTTCCTGGGAAGGAAGCACCGATTGATTCACATGAGTACTGTGAGACTGGGAATGAGCAAATGAAACACTTTTTTAATTCATCACTAGTAGAGAACTATTAAAGATTTTTTAAACAGTTCAGTATTTCAGAAGGCAGAGAGGCAGGCGATCTCTGTGTTGGAGGCCAGCCTAGTCTACAAAGTGAGTTCCAGGGAAACCATGCTCAGTTTCACAGAGAAACCCTGTCAGGAGGTCGGGGGAACAGCGCAACACTTCAGTAGTTAAAGGATATGCCATTCTTTTTTTTTTCCTTTACTGATATTTACTGAGCTCTACATTTTTCTCTGCTCCCCTCTCTGCCTCTCCCCTCTCCATTCAACCCTCCCCAATGTCCCTATGCTCCCAATTTACTCAGGAGATCTTGTCTTTTTATACTTTCCCATGTATATTAGGTCTATGTAAGTCTGTCTTAGTGTCTGTCTAAGTTCTCTGCGATTATGGTTTGTAGTCTGGCTTTCTTTGCTTTATGTTTAAAAAACATCTATGAGTGAGTACATGTAATAATTGTCTTTCTGTGTCTGGGTTACTTCAATCAAAATAATGTTTTCTAGTTCCATACATTTTCCTGCAAAATTCAAACTGTCGTTATTTTTTTCT
>JAQHUG010000030.1:3575790-3590770 GCA_028555095.1 Dicrostonyx torquatus
TTATTAACATTCTGTTACAGGTTTATAGACTCCTCAGAGATTGTGATCAGAGAACATACTAAAGAGAGAGATCCCTGTATCCTCTGTGTGGTGTAGGCCATATCTAGTCCTCTGTGGTGTTTTCTTCACTTGGTATCAGGCCTTCAAGATTCATCCAGGCAACCAGGCAGTGGTGGCACACGCCTTTAATCACAGCATTTGGGAGGCAAAGGCAGGTGCATCTCAGTGAGTTTGAGGCCAACCTGGTCTACAGAGTGAATTCCAGAACAGCCAGAACAGTTTAAACAGAGAAAACCCTGTCTCAAAAAACAAAACAAAAAAGATTCATTTATGCTTAGTATACCCAGTATAGTTTAGCCATTCTTGTTTTCTGTTGTTGGGGTTTTTGTTGGTTTTTTGGTTCATTCATGCTATTATTGCATTCTTTGAGTGAAGTTCCCAGGAAATTCTTGAGACATTCCCTATTCTACCTGTGTGTGATGTAGCTTCTGTTACAAATTTTGTTTGCTTGTAGAAGAATAGAGTGTCCATTTGTCATGTTTTGTCACTCATGTTTTTTCATTTTGTTTCTCTAGGACTCTGGTTAGGAGTTGAGTGGGACAATCCCGAGAGAGGAAAGCATGATGGGAGCCATGAAGGTACTATGTATTTTAAATGCAGGTAAATATTTCTTATGAATTGTCAAGGTCATAATTAATCATTGAATAATAGGGATGGAAAGGAAGAAGCATTGTTGGATCTGAATAGTTTGAAAAGGTATTTCAGCCTGGTATGGTGGTACATGTTTTTAATTCCAGCACTCAGGGGGCAGAGGCAGGTGGATACAATCATGTGTGTACAGGTACATGTCCCTGCCAAGAGTTCAGAGGAGGAGGAGTGTTGTCTTTCTTCCTGTCAAATTTTCTTGAGACAGTGCCTCTCATTGAACCTAGAGCTCACCATTTTGGCTAGATTGACTAGCAGACAAACACATGAACCTCTTAGCTCGGCCACACACCCGTTATAGCGTTGGGATTATAGGCTTATGTGCTGTGCATGGTGCTGGGGATACTAGTGCTAATGTTTGCACAGCAGCACTCTTCCCACTGAGCCATCTTGTACCCCAGCCCTCATTTTTGTTTTTGTCATGTTGTATAGGCTGGCCTTTAACCTGCTGCATAGCTAAGGCTAATTCTAAACTTGAGATCCTCCTGCCTCTACCCCTCCAGTTCTAGGATGATAGGTGTACATCATCATGCCTTGCCTAGCTCTTGGTTTCTTTCTTTTTTTGGACTGGAACACACTGTGTAGAGCAGGTGGGCCTTGAACTCACAGAGATATATCTATCTGCCTCTGCCTCCTGGGTGCTCAGAGTAAGGACCACTATACCTTTCTTTAGGTTTTTTTTAGATGTCCCAAATTGTGAAGTTTTCTGAGGTTCTAAGCACTAGGGGCCAGTGGGATGAGGGTACTTATCCTGCTCCATTTTCCTCATGGGTTCAGAATTTGTGTTTTACGAAGCATCTTGACAAATTTACAATATTACAATGGTTTCTGTCTAAATCACTGTTAAAAATCAGTGTATCTTCTGGAGATTTATTATTGATGGGCATTCATTTGGCTAGCATTTCTTATCACTGGGCTGTTTGGTTTCTTGATAAAGCTGCTGGGAATGTTTCACCAAAGATTGAGATCTTTGATCTATAACAGGTATAGGCTCTACTTTGTAGCCTCCTGACACTATTCCACACTATCCATCTGCCTGCAACCAAAAGTAATAAACATCTCCTTTTGAGTAGCTCATTACCATTGCTGTAAGAAGTGTGAATTTAGGCTAAGTGCATGTAAACTCGAAACTACAGAGGCAGAGGCAAGATGATCATGAGTTCAAGGCAGTCGGGGCTAAGGAGTAGAACAGTCTCAGAAAAAAAAAATCACAAATATATTTTTATCCTAAATGTTCACGTGAGTGCACGCACACAGAGACTAGAGGTCAACATCTGGTGTCTCCCTCTGTTGCTTTCCACCTTGTATTTTGAGGCAGGGTCATTAAAGTTAGAGTTCACTAACTGGCTGGACTAGCAGGCTTGTAAGGCCCATGGATCTTCATGTTTCTGTATTGGGATTACAGGTATGTGTCACCAGTGACCAGTCTTTATGTGCATTCTGGGGGCCTGAACTCATGACCTCTGTTACCCAGCGAGCACATCCATTGAGTGTCTTCCCAGTACCCTGTCTGTGATTTTCAGTTTTTTTCTCCTCTATCATTACCTTAAATGCATTTTCTTTTCTTTTTCTCTCTTCCTTCCTTCCTTTTTTTTTCCAGACAAGGTCTCACTATATAGCCTTGGCTAACCTGGAACTTGCTATGTAGATTAGGATAGCCTTTAACTTGAACTCAAAGAGACATACTTGTCTCTGCTTCCTGAATGCTCAGGTAGAATACATGTGCCACCATACCTGGCAAAATGTGCTGTTGCTTAAAATTCTAGCTTAGTTTTAAATTTTTATTTTATTTTAAAAATTATTTTATTTATTATTATTACTATTTACTCATTCATTCATTTATTTTTATTTTTTGGTTTTTCGAGACAGGGTTTCTCTGTGTAGCTTTGTTTGTCTTAGAACTCACTCTAGACCAGGCTGGCCTCGAACTCACAGAGATCCACCTGCCTCTGCCTCCCGAGTGCTAGGATTAAAGGCATACACCACCACTGCCTGGCAATTATTTGGTTATATTTTATGTGCCTTGGTGTTTTGCCTGCATGTGTATCTGTGTGAATGTGTTGAATCCGCTGAAACTGGAGTTATAGACAGTTGTGAGCACCATGTGATTGGTGATTGCTGGGAATTGAACCCCGGTCCTCTGGAAGAACAGCCAATGCTCTTAATTGCTGAGACTTCTCTCTAGCCTGCAGTTTTTGTTTTTGTTTTTTAATTTAGACTACTGTGTTTGAAAAATGAAATTTCATATTTCTAATTCTAACACTTTACATGTAAACATTAGCATTTTAAGATTTCTTAATTTTAAAAATTATGATGTGTACATATGATGTGTATGTGTGACTTCTGTGCCTCTGTGCATGTGTTGAGATTGGAGGACGGCTTTAAGGAGTCAGTCTTTCTTCTAGCTTTACATGGGATTTGGGATTGAACTGAGGTTACCAGGCTGGCACAGAAGCTCTTTAATGGCACACTGAGCCATTTGGCCAGCCCAGCAAAATCTGTCTTTTCTTCTCTCTCTTCTGTGGTGATATTTTGTTTGTGTTTTAACAAATAAAGCTTGGCTGAAGATCAGAGTGCAGAGGTAAGTCACTAGAGGCCAGGCAGTGGTTTCACATACCTTTAATCCCAGGACTCCTGAGAAAGAGGGAAACAGATCTCTGTGAGCTCAAGGCCACCCTGGGCTACTTGAGATTGATCCAGTCTAAAAGAGAAACAGAACTAGGCGATGATGGTTCACACCTTTAATCCCAGCACCAGGGAGGTGAAGATGGGAAGTGATATGGCTGGGCAAAGAGAGGAATATAAAGCAGAAGGAGACAGGAGCCCATTGCAGTCAGTCTGAGAACAGGGTTGCGCTTTTGGTCTGAGTATTGGTAAAGGTAAGAATTCTAGTGACTGGCCAGCCGTTCTGCTTCTCTGATCCTTCAGCTTTCACCCCCTGATAGCTGACTCTGAGTTTTTATTATTAAAATCAATTAGCATTTGAGCAACATCTCTTTCTTCCTCTCCTTTTGCCTCAGCATTTTTTAAAAAATCTTTTCAACATTTATTTATGAAAAAAGAATTTTTTCTATTTTTTATTTTTGGTTTTTCGAGACAGGGTTTCTCTGTAGCTTTGGAGCCTGTCCTGGAACTAGCTCTTGTAGACCAGGCTGGTCTTGAACACCCGAGGGATTAAAGGCGTGCGCCACCACCGCCAGGCTGAAAAAAGAATTTTTTTTTAGCTTTTTTTAAACCAAATTTTATTTGTCCTTGAAGGTCCATCTTAGATTCTACAGTTTTATGCAGTGTATGCTAGGTCAGGTTTTTAATTCCCATCTCCCCTATCCTGGATCTTTCTGGGACACACAAAATATACTTTAAAAAGTAGTAAACAGGGCTGGAGGGATGCCTCAGTAGTTAATAACACTTGCTACTCTTGCAGAAGATTCTACGGTTTTAGTTCCTAGCACCCAAATGGTGGCTCACAACCACCTGTAACTCCAGTTCTGGGGATTCTGGTGCCTCTTCTTCAGTAACTACACACATGTGGTGCACATACATACTTGCAGGCAAAATACTTGTATACATAAAAAATAAAAATATTAGTTAAAAGTAGTAAATAGCTAAGTCTAGTGGCTCACTCCTGTAACCCCAGCACTGGAGAGGCTGAGTTAGGAGAATCTTTACAAGTTTAGTGTTAGTGTGAAATACATAGTGAATTTCAGGCCAGCCTGAGTTACAAAGGGAGACTGTTTCAAACACATAGAAAACAAAATGCATTATATTAACCAAGCAAATATGTGAATTAAATACAGTAATTGCTGGGCATAATGCCATGGCATTATCTTAATTTATTCTGGAGGCTAAAGCAGGAGTATAGAAAATTCAGAGTCTGGGCCCGTGAGATAACTCAGCTGGTAAAGGCACTTGCTGCTAAGCCAGATGACCTGAATTAGATCCCTTAGGACACACATAAAGGAGATAACTATCTTCTGACCTTCATATATGTGCCATGGCACTCATGTGCTCAAACAGACATGCAGATGAGTAAGTTTTTTTTTTTTTTTTAAATTTAAGTCCCTTAGTGAGACCCTGTAGATGTATATCATAGGTAGAATGTATATGTGTAGGATCTTGGGTTCAATCCCCAGTAACATACATCTAATAAAAATAGTTTGTTTTGTGTTGTTGTTGTTGTTTTGTTTTTTCGAGACAGGGTTTCTCTGTAGCTTTGGAGCCTGTCCTGGAACTAGCTCTTGTAGACCAGGCTGGCCTCGAACTCACAAAGATCCGCCTGTCTCTGCCTCCCGAGTGCTGGGATTAAAGGCATGCGCCACCAATGCCTGGCATAAAAATAGTTTTAAAATACACATTACTCTTTGGTTTCTTTTTTTTTTAAGTTTTATTTATTTATTATAAATGTCGTGTTCTGCCTACATGTCACAAGAGGGCATCAGATCTCATTACAGATGGTTGTGAGCCACCATGTGGTTGCTGGGAATTGAACTCAGGACCTCTAGAAGAGCTTCCACTGCTCTGAGCCATCTCTCCAGTCCACTTTTTGTTTTTTGTTTTTTGTTTTTTTTTTTTCAAGACAGGGCTTCTCTGTGTAGTCTTGGCTGTCCTGGAACTTACTCTGTAGAGCAGGCTGACCTTGAACTCAATGAGCTTTGCCTATCTCTGCCTCTCAAGTGCTAGAATTAAAGGCATGTGCCACCACTGCCTGGCCATATTAATATTTCTTGATTAAATAGCAAAGTGATATCCAACCATGTAAGTATTTCCTTTCAAAAAAAAAAAAAAAAAGGACAGGGTCTTACTATGTATCCTTGTCTGGTCTGGAACCTGCCTCAGCCTCCCAAATATCTGGGATTGACAAGCCTCTGTCACCATGCTCATGATATTTGTATAGTCATTTCTTTCCCTTCTCAGGCACCCAACAGGAGGCTCCTTTGTTCGTCCAAACAAAGTTAATTTTGGAGTAGACTTTCTTACTGCTCTTAAGAAGCGTTATGTGCTAGAAGATGGATTTGATGATGATGGAAAATCAAGTTCCTTAAAAGTTGGAAGTAAACAAGTGCAAACTGTTGGTTTTGACAATATCACAAAGAAGCAGAGGTAAGAGCTGATGTGGCAGCCTGACTTCAGTCAACAGATTGGGTAAAGTTCTTGATTGTGTGATGATGCTTGGAACTTTGCTTCCACATGGGTTCATCTTTTCAGTGTCTTGAACTGATTATTCAGGGAAATTAAAACCCTCGGTTTAGCTGAGTATGGTGGTTCATTCTTACTGGTAACCGTAGCATTTGGAAGGTGGAGGTGGGAGGATCAGGAGTTCAATGATCATCCTTGGGTATACAGTCAGTTTAAAGCCAGCCTGGACCACATGAAATCCTGTTACATTACAAGGGGAGGTGTGCAGTGTGCACTGAAGTGATGACTCAGTGGGTATGAACACCTGCTGCTCTTGCAGAGGACCCAGGTTCAGTTGCCAGCACTCATTATAGCAAAGCAACTCACAACTACCTATACAATTCCAGTTCCAGGGGATTTGATGCCCTCTTCTGACCCCCCACAGGTACCAGGCATGCAGGTGGTAAATATATATACATGAAGATAAGACATTCATATACATAAAATAAATATATCTTTAAAAAAAATAGAGGAGCTGGCAAGATGGCTCAGTGGGTAAAGGTGCATGCCATGTAAGCCTAGGGACCTGAGTTTGAGCTCCAGAACCCACAGAAGGGTAGAAGTAGAGAACTGACTTTACAAAGTAGTTCTGACCTCTGTTTGGGGGTGGTGGGTCGTCTCTGTGACCTCTATGGCCAGCAGAGTAATGATGGTCCTCAGGAGGCAGTTTGGTTCAGCACCACTATGGTGTAGGAGATGCTTTTGTATTTCTGTTGCTTTCATTGGTTAAATAAAGAGACTGCCTTGGCCTTTTGATAGGGCAGAATTTAGATAGGCGGGGAAAAGATTGAGTCAGAGAGAGCTGCCATGAAGCCACCAGCATCAGACATACAGAATCTTTCCCGGTAAGACCACTACCTTGTGGTGACACACATACTATTAGAAATGGGTTGAAGATGTAAGAGTTAGCCAATGAGAGGCTAGAACTAATGGCCAGGCAGTGATTTAATTAATACAATTTCTGTGTGGTTATTTCGGGTGTAAGCTAGCCAGGTGCCGGGACACACAGCCCGCCTGCTCTGGGAGCTGGGCAGTGGGAGCAGTGGGACACAGCCCGCTCATGCCTCTTACTACACCATTAAGTAGCGTGTGTTGGTCCAAACTTCGGGAGTCTGATCCTGAGTGGTTTATTTTAGGCGTGGGAAAGCTGGCTCTGCCCATCGCCTGAGGGAGGCAGTTCCAGTGACCCAGATGACTAGCTCAGCTACCTCTCAGACCCACATTCTGTGCCTTGGGTTGTCCCACCATAATTTCTACCCCATCTGTGACCTGATGAAGTGCATAAAGGAACTAGTGCTGTGGAGCAATAACCACAGGCTCTCCATGACTCGGGGCGGCAGCAGGATATCTGAGAGGAGTATCAGTGAGGGTCTGGTGATGATGGTGTGCCGTGGGCCTTGACTCATTGCAATGTACGCTTTTCGGGTGGGGCTGATTGGACAAAAGGGTATACTGTGTGACATATTACAGCTCCCGATGCCACTAGGATGAATGAAGAGGAAAGACAGAGGAGTGAGGTGGTTTTTAAAAATTAATCTGGTGCGGGAGGGATGTCCAGGGTGAGGGATGGATGTGGAGGGACTGGGGGACTGGGAAGTGGAATGCATGATGTGAAGTTCCCAAAGAATCAGTAAGAGAAATGTTTTAAAAATGGGGGTCTGGTGGTGGGTGAAGAGACAGGAACAATAAAAATGAGACAATTATGAGCCCATGTATCCTGGCTCTTCTGGAGATGGCTTTAGGTTGATGCTTCTATAGAGACCTGGTTCCTCAAGCTTGGTGCCAAACGTCCCAGCATGGCACACTTTGAACTGTAGAGGGAAATAGCATCTTGATTAATTTTTTTTAAAATTATTTTTATTATTGAGAAAAAGATCTCATGGCTAACCTTGAATTTTTCTTTTTTTTTTTTTGTGTGTGTGTGGTTGGTTTGGTTTGGTTTTTTTGAAACAGTTTCTCTGTATAGCATTTACTGTCCTGGAACACACTCTAAGACCAGGCTGGCCTTGAACTCAGAGATCCACTTGCCTCAGCCTTCAAAGTTCTGGGATTAAAGTTGTGAGTCACCATCTCTCAGCTTGAACTTTTTCAAGTTTTTATCTGTATGTGTGTATGATATGTGTATGAGAGCAGGCATGCACATGTCACAGTATGAGAGTATGACCAGGACAACTTTTTGGAGTTTGGTGATTCTTTTTCTACCTCATTGTAGGAAGGCTAGGATTACAGATGTGAGCCATCACCTATTGCTTTTTGTAAGCATTGGTATCTGGGATTGAGCTCAGGTCTAAGTACTTTTATCCACTGAGTCATCTATGTAGATGGTCTGACTTTGAGCTCTTGACCTTTCTGCCTCCACCTACCAAGTACTGGGATTAAAGTACCACCACACACTGGCCCAGAAACAGCAACTTCTTTCAGCGTACAAACTACTGGTCTGCAGTTATTGACAGCTGTATGAATGACATTAACAGTTCCTTTCAGTGAGTTCATGTTTCTGAGAAACTGAAATGAACAGTTGCTGTGTTTAAAAAAAAAACAAAAAAACAAAAAAACAAGGAATTTCTAGGCATGGTGGCATATGTTTATAATCCCAGCACTTGGAAGGTGAAGACAGAGGATCAGGCATTCAAGGCCAGTTTAGGCCACATGAAATCCTATCTAGAATAAATGCAAAGCAAGTACTTCCTGAAGATTATGGTGGACAGAATATGGGCATAATGGTGTTCAGAAGGATTGATTTCAGAGTTTGGGAAGTCATGCGCTCAGGGATACTAAATTGGTAGCACCTTAGTCATCATGAACCACACATAAAATTGGAACTAGGAAATACTTGTTTTGATGTAGGCACCATGAAACATTACTGGAACTCTCAGGACCTGCTGAACAAGTGGGAGAGCCTTCTGCCCTAGAACTTATTTCTGATGATTATAATCACCTTTGCCATGCATTTAGCTCTTGTGTTTACCCCTCAACATTGTCAGTTTTTGGTTAATTTTTACAAACATTAGTAAAAATGAACCATTTGGTGGTAAGCAGTATTTTGAGATCTTCAGAAATACTAAGTCATTTGTTGTGTTTTAAAAATTCTAGCAGAATATACCTAGTAAATTGGCTTAGCAGTGTGAACTCTAAACATCATGTAAACCAGCCCCTGGAGCATTCCCATCATTCCAAACTAGAATTCCATCCCCTGTAAACACTAATTCCCTATCTCCTCCTCCTCCCAGCCATTGTTCTTTCTACCTGTCGCTTTGTCTGTTCTGGGATCACCAGGTGGGATCCTTGTGCATTATTTGTCCCATTGTCTGATCATTTTGATTAGAGTAATCTCTTCAAGGTCTCTCCATTTATGGACTGTCATAATTCCTTCCCTCTTAAGGCTGAGCACTGCTTCTCAAATGTGACGTCACATTTCGTTCATCTGTTCTGGACACTTGGGCTGTTTCTGCCTTTTGGTATTGTGTGAATAAAGCTGCTACAATTAAAGTACATGCAACAGCATTTTACCAGTGTGACGTCTGAGGCACCAAGATTTAATCAACCTGCCTAGTGCCAAGGAAGGTGGTGGGACTGGGCCTTGAAGCCTGGTAGCCCAGCTCTGGATTCTAAGTTCCCGGACATTGGCTTTTCTGATAGACAAAGGACACAAGTCCTACATATGTAGTAGAATCACACTGAGCTCTCAGGCACAATGCCTCAGACATGTTCCTAAAGAGGCTCTGTCTCACTGGGCAGGATGCTCTCAATAGTGTCACTTCAGCATTTTGGGGAACTGCCAGCTGTCAGCAGAATTAGTAACTTCATTTGGGTCTAGTAAAACACTAACAAATATGAAGACAAGTGTTCCAGACCTTCAAGTGTCCATGGAGCTGAATCCCACTGCTTCCCAATATCCTTCAGAGGATTCACAATATTCTTCACAGGAGAATCTGTATACAATAAAATAGTAATTGGGGGCACGGAGTTTTACAGTCAAGATTAAGTCTGTAGCAACTGTGGCTGGAGAGGTTGCTGAGGAATCAGGGAGAGCAGGGTGTTTTGGAGAGGAGCAATGACTACAGCTGCCTCTAATGGCTATGAGGCTTCATTTCATTCTCCTTTTTTGTAACACTTTGCTTCTTAATTTATGTGATGGGTACTAGCACTTATAGTTTTGGTATTTTGTGTAAGATTTTAAAGGGCCAATGGACATGATAGCATATGACTTACATATACATATGAACTGTTTTTCCTGCAGTCAGCTGAGAGCACTGAAAGACATTTCCCTGTGGAAATGTGCTGTGAGTTGTGCTGGTGAACAAGGAAGAATTGCTGAAGCCTGTCCCAGTATCCTTTTCATTCGTGAAACCTGATTTTGGATCTGGTGCCTGTGCCTGACACCATTGGTTGCATGCCCTTGTTGGGACATGCGGCTCAGTTAAGTACATTCCCAGACCCTTTTGCCTGCAAGTACAGCCAATGAGTGTGAAAATTTTTATTATACTTTAATATAGTTCTCTGGTGCTGGGGAGGAGGATTTTTTTTTTTTAATTTTTTTGAGGTAGGGTCTAACTCTGTAGTTCATGCTAGCCTTGAACTTAGGAAAGTTCTCCTACCTCAGCCTCCCCTAAGTGCTGGCATTACAGTATGAGTTACCATGCTTAGCTCTGAGAGTTGAAATTCATAGGTGGACCCCTAGGAAGGGGACAGACTTGGTTAGCATTTCCTCTGTTGTGTTGGTCTCTGGTCATTTCTCAGTGTATGTGGGATGCCCAGGGTCTCATTGGTTGTTTTTCAAGTGTGAAGAAAGCCATCCAGTAAGGCTGAGAGAGCTAACTGCATCTGGGCACAGGTGGCAAGTTGGCAGGTTGGCAGGTTTGGGTTTACCAACTGCTTGCCTGCCTTTCTTCCCTACCCTGTGCTCCTTGTGGAGTCCCTCACCTGTTTCCTCCTACGATTGATTCATTTTCAGCCAGAGCCCTGCAGTGATAAAGCAGGCTCTCCATGTTTGTGGGTTTTTTTGGTGTTTTTTAGACAGTGTCTTACACTGTAGCTCAGGCTGGCCTTGAAATTGCTTCAGCCCCTCTGCCTCAGCCTTCCTTCCTAGTACTGAGATTACTCACCTGTGTCTTGTCTCTATGCTTGATTTATGTTTAATGTTCCTGCTTGTATTGTGGGATATATCAAATGGGACTTTGGATGGAGGCTGACAGGTTATTGTCTCGTGATGCTCTGTACAGGTGACAGTTGCCTTGGATTTTCTTCTGTGGAAAAGGTGAATCCGCAGCTGGGTGTGGCAGTGCATGCCTGTTATCCTAGTACTAAACACAGACAGGAGGATCTTGAATTTTAGGTAATTCTCTGCTTCGTAGTGAGTTAAGGCCAACCTGAGCTACATGAGAACCTTTCTCAAAAAAAAAAAAAAATCAGCTGCAGCTGTTATTCTCAGTGGGTTTCTTCTTCCCTGGGTGAATGCTTTCTGTGTTTTATGGACGCTCCCTTCTCTCAGCAAAGAGTGTGTCTTCTCGGAGACTGTATTGGGGCACAGTTAGACCCCAACATTCTTCCTTCCCACACTGCTCTCATCTTTCCCTGCTGTTCTCCCAGTGGCTCATTTAACGCCTGTTTCTGTCTAATTTCTATCTCTAACAATATGTCCCACAGCGAGACCTCTCCAGCCTACTTGTACCATAATTTCTGCACCAGTAAACAGCAGTACCATGTGCCCGGCCAGCTCTGCCTCTCTTTTCCTCACTTCCTTCTGTTTGGCTCTGCTTTCAGCTTGGGGTTCTCAGCCTGATATTTCCTCCTGCTCTCATGCTGAGGTGGGAGCCTGCTGTGGGGCTGTGCTAACCAATTTTATGTCAACTTGATGCAAGCTAGAGTTATCTGAGAGGATGGAGCCTCAATTGGGAAAATGCCTGCATAAGATTGATCTGTAGAAAGGCCTATAGGATATTTTCTTAGTGATTGATGGACAAGAACCCAGCCAGTTGTGGGTGGTATCCACCTCTGGGCTGGTGGTCCTGGGTTTATAAGAAAGCAGGCTAAGCAAGCCATAGGGAGCAAGATAGTAAGCAGCTCCCCTCCATGGCCTCTGCATCAGCTCCTGCCTCCAGTTCCTGCTTTGGCGTTCCTCAGTAGACTGTGGTTCAGGATATGTAAAACAAATAAACCCTTTCCTCCCCAAGTTGGTTTTGGTCATGTTTTTTTTTTTTTTTTTTTTTTTTTTTTTATCACAGCAATAGTGACCCTGACTAAGACAGGGGACTACTTGTCTCTTTTGTCTCCCTACCATCCTCGGCTCAACCTTACAGCAGAGTGACTTTCCAGAGACCCAGGTCAGATCCTGTTACTCTGCTCCAGCCTCTCTAGGAGTGCCCATTTCTGGCAGACTAGCAGTCTTTGAAGCAACCTGGAGGTGCTTTATGATGTGGCCTGGTCTCTAAGGCCTAGGGTGGTGGTTCTCAGTTTAGGGGTTGTGGCAAACCTGTTTTCAAAAATATTTCATTATGATTTATAACAGTAGCAAAAATTATAGTTATGAAGTAGCAATGAAAATAATTTTATAGTTGGTGTCACTACAACATGAGGAACTGTGTTGAAGTCGCAGTATTAGGATAGTTGAGAACCACTGGCCTAAATGCCTCATTTTGAGAATACCTGTCCATCTTTCCAGGTGGCTGGAGGAGGCTGTTCCCGCTCTGACCTCAACACCTCGCAATAATCACAGCTGTGTCCAGAATGCCATAGGATTATCCCAGGTTCTATTTCCTGGGTTCCCCCAGTTTTCTGCTCAGGGTGCTGATTGACTTTGTTTTCACTTCTGTCTGTATGGCCATGCACCTTCCTACCTGTCCCACCTGCCACTCTGACACGGGCAATCTTAGACTTGCAGGAGGTGTTAGCTTAAGGACTGTCTCCCTGCTAAACTTTTCTTCTTGGCCCTTGATAACTATTTGTAGGATACCCGTAGTAACACATAGACATATCAGGTGGGAATGTTAGACCTGCCATTAGCTGGTCTGTAACTATGTTACACTGTGACCCCCTTGAGAGCATGGCTGTTGATCCTTAAGCGGTCGTGCATGTGATGGTTCCAGAACCCTGTTCTACGTTTGTGGTCATGAGTCACAGATAAGAAGCCACATTGCAGACTTAGTTCTCAGCCTCTTTCTTGCCTGTGTTGCTGCTACCCTTGTATTCTCCTCTAGGATGGTGCTCTGGAGAGAAGGGTGGGTTTGTGCACAGGCATACATGCTTGTGGTTTTAAGGCAGTGCTGAAGGCAAGGCCTGCTGGTCACCTGATGGTGGTGCTCAGTATATCAGTTGTTGTCTGTCACTGTTTTTTTTGTTAGTTTGTTTTTTGGTCCTGCAGAAGTTTGACTATGACACTTGGTTCTGCTTTGGTTATAGATGCTTGTCTCATGTTTTGACATATGAAAATGAGTATTTTAGGTTTTTGTTTTTTTGAGACAGGGTTTCTCTGTAGCTTTGGAGCCTGTCCTAGAACTAGCTCCTGTAGACCAGTCTGGCCTTGAACTCATAGAGATCCGCCTGCCTCTGCCTCCCGAGTGCTGGGATTAAAGGCGTGCGCCACCATCGCCCAGCATATTTTAGGTTTTGAATGAACCAGGGTAATAGTATTTCTTTTAGTTTTGCAGTGTTAGGAATGGTACTCAGGGCTTTGGGCATATAGAGAAGCACTCCACCACTGAGCTATATCCAGTCTAACAGATAATTTAAAAGATAAAAACATTTGAGTTCATGAAAAGGTTTCCGACTAGACAGTAAGAAGTTTAAAATTCCCACTTCAAGCAGGCAGTGGTGGCAAGTGAGGCAGGGGTCTCTGAGTTTGAGGCAAGCCTGGTCTGCAGAGTGAGTTCCAGGACTGCCAAGGCTAGACAGAGAAACTGAGTCTCAAAAACAAAACAAAATCCACATTTCAGAATTAGAATGCTACTAATTCTATGTCTTTGGGGAGTCTTTTGAAATTACTTTTTTCTTAAAATGTGCCTTAGATATTCGAGTTGTAAATTTGTCCAAAAACTTGTTGTCGTCTTGGGATGAAGTGATTCTTATTGCAGAGCAGCTCACCAATCTGGAGGATCTCGACCTCAGGTATGGACTCCACACTGCTTTCTCTGACAGCTGGCAGACTTTACGGGAAGCTTTGCCTGAATGGACTTTGCTGAAGGTTCACGTCAGGGTAGTTCAGGTAGTCAGTCCCTTGAGGTGCAGGAATAAGGAGCATATCTGTGTCCTTATCAGGTAGGAGGGAGTAGATCTTCATAACTTATAAGTCTGACCGTGAAAGAGGGACTACGGTATGTGTGATCCCAGCAGAGGAGGAGAGGGGTTAGTGCTGACATGATTTTTTTTTTTGAATCAGTGTTTAATGGAACATTGCTTAATGTAGTTTTAATAGAGATTTTTTTTTACTTTGTTTACTAATGTCACATTTTTGATACCTTCCCAAATAGTTTAGTTTAATCTCACAACCTCACTTTCCAAGGGCTCAACTAGGTTGGTCCATTCCTCCTTCCTTCCCTTCCTTCTGATGGTGCTGGGAACCAAGCCTAGGTTTTTGTGTTTCTTAAGCCCTCTACCACTGAACACACCCCCAACCCTTCTCCTCTTGCATTCCTAAATGCTTTTTATATGCAGGTTAAGCTTTACTAGGCTAAATGGTGCAAATGGAACAGTCAGTCAAGCTTGAAGGCACCTCAAATAGAGCAAACAGGTTTAACACTTAATGTCTCCTCTTCTGGAAGTATGGGAGCCCAAGTCAATCTGAAATATGTGAGGGGAAGCCTGAAGCTTCTTTGCCTACCTTGAAGAGAACTCTTCTCAAATCCTCAAGTTAAACCTCAGACTGTTGATATCAGGGTACTGGGTCTGCCATGTACGAGTAAGTACTTCATATCTTCTTTTTCTTTTCAGTGAAAATAAACTACAGTTTCCCTCTGACTCACCAACTCCAACTGGAACATTTTCTAATCTGAAGATTTTAGTCCTAAATAAAATGGGAGTAACATGGGCTGAGGTAATCATATTTGCTTTATTACACATTAATAAGTGAATATAATATTTTGCTTTAAAAAGGAATTGAAGACTA
>JAQHUG010000030.1:3594200-3618770 GCA_028555095.1 Dicrostonyx torquatus
TAATAGAAATGGGTTAATTTAAGATATAAGAGCTAGCTAGCAATATGCTTAAGTTATTGGCCAAATAGTATTGCAAATAATATAGTTTCTGTGTGATTATTTCAGGTCTGGGCAGCTGGGAATGAACGAGCAGCCTCCACCTACTTTTGCCTGTTAAAGTTCATATCATTTTCTTTTTTTGTTGTTGTTTTTCAAGGGTTTCTCTGTGTAACAGCTCACGTTGTCCTGGAATTCACTTTGTAGCTCAAGCTGGCCTTGAACTTACAGAGGTCCACTTGCCCCTGCCTCTGCCTCCTGAGTGCTGGGATTAAAGGAGTGTGTCAGTGCCACCACCACCTGTCAATCCATATCATTTTAGTGAATAAACTGTCATGTTAAATGCACCTTTTGAATAGATACAAATTATAGTTCCTAAACTGGACAAGTCCCTTGGGAAATTTTAACTTGAACTCATCTGGAGAATGTACTTGTCCCTCATGTGCTATGTGGACCTAGGTACTAATTTGTAGCTGCAGACTTGGTCCTGGTGATGACACATCTCCATTTGTTAATCTTGGTAGAGACCCCCATCTACCTCTTTTGAGATCCACTTAGCCCCTGACAGAACTGGAGGCACTCCATAATCTTAGAGGGGCATGTGGAGGAACTTCCTTCTGGACCTTGGGTTTCATAACAGGATGGAAATCTAAGGTGGAGGAAAAGACTTGCTAGTCTAGTAGGTACCCCAGAACTCTTCAGTGTCCTGTGTAATCAAATATAATATTTTAATTTCAGATTAGAACACCTACTCATTTCTGACACTGGACTTTCTTCTATACATTTTCCAGATGCTGGAATTGGTAAATAAGATTATTTATTTATTGTCCCTCTTTCCTATGTTAGCTATTTCTTTCATTTCTACTGTGCAGTTTCATTTTTATTGTTCTAGGGTGCAAAACATCCATGTTCCCGTCCTTGCAGTACCTCGTAGTCAATGACAACAAAATATCAGAAGTAAGAACTGCCTCAGTATGAGGGCACAATACTGCTTGTCTCCACTTGCACACGAACTCTGAAAGTTTCTTCTGTGAAAAAAAGTTAAAACAGGGGCTTGGAGAGATGGCTTTCAGTGGTTAAGAGCACTGGCTGCCCTTACAGCAGACTCAGGTTCAATTCCCAAAAGACAGATGGCTGGCTACTCACAACTGTTTGTAACTCCAGTTCCAGGAGGTCTGATGCCCTCCTCTGGTCTCCTTGCTCACTGCACACATGTGCACAGATAGGCATGCAGACAGAACATCCATACACATAAAATAAGTCTTAAAAAAACATTAAAACAAAAGCATAATGCTTTCTCAAAGTGAAACTTTTCAGGGTTAGAGTTCTTTTATTTACACAGATGTAGAACAGCACTGAGTTCACATGGGTGGTGTTGGTGTCCAGTGCACCTTGTACCTCAGATGGAAGGCCAAGTAATCTGAAATGTGTTCTGACACATGTTGCTTTTACTTTTTCCTTTTGTTGCTTCAGTGGTCATTTATCAATGAGCTAGATAAATTACAGAGCCTACAGGCTTTGTCCTGTACCAGAAACCCTTTGACTGAAGGAAACAAAGCGAAGGAAATCATCATTGCCAAGATTGGTCAGCTGAAGACCCTGAACAGAAGTGAGGTAAGCACTAGGACCCTAACCACGCCCTTTGGTTTCTTTCCGGAGAGGAGGTCTCATTGTTGCTTCTACTGGCCTCAACTTGTGGACTCAGCATCCTTTCTGCTTCGGCCATTAGAGTAGCTAGGATTACAGGTGTGCCATGGCACTAGGTTTAAAATTTTTTTTAAGACTAGAAAAAAAGTAATAAAAACTGTAACAGTAAATTACATTTGGATATTACAAAGTGATGACCAGATGCGTTTTGTTTATTGGGATTCTCTGCCAAGTCCTTGGAGGGAAAAAGGTTATATTTAGGTCGGTGCCAAATCATTGTTACTTTGCTGCTTGAACAATGGTCATTTAAGGTATGGTGGGGTAGTGTTAGGCACTTTATCCCGTATCCTTAGAAAGAAAGCAGAAAGAACACAGGCTCAGAGCATGTCTCTTCTCTCCTTGTTGCTCCCAAGAGTGAGGCTTTGAGGCTTAGGCACACTCTGAAGCTTCCTAAAGGAAGTAGCACATGCAAGAGAGGCAACTGCTAATATTATCATGATGAAAATTATAAAATGGGTAGAATACTAGAGAGATGGCTCAGTGGTTAAGAGCATTTGTTGCTCTTGCAGAGGCCCCACACAGTGATCCACAGCCTCTGTAACTCTAGTTCCCAGGGATGGGATGCTATCCTCTGGCCTCCTCAGACACTACAGGCATGTTGGCACAGTACATAAATGCAACAAAAATCCAAAGTTAATCTTTTTAAAAAGAAAATTAGCCGGGTGGTGGTGGCGCACGCCTTTAATCCCAGCACTCAGGAGGCAGAGGCAGGCGGATCTTTGTGAGTTCGAGACCAGCCTGGTCTACAAGAGCTAGTTCCAGGACAGGCTCTAAAGCCACAGAGAAACCCTGTCTCGAAAAACAAAAAAAAACAAAACAAAAAAAGAAAATTAAAAAACTAGAATTTAAAGAATCAAATTACATTTACTTGTTTGGAGAAAAAGGGTCATGCATACCAATGCACATATGAAGATCAGAAGACAACGTTGCAGAAGTTTGTTTTCGCTTTCCACCATATGGATCTCAGGGACTGAACGAGGGTCATTAGGCTTTAAGTGTTTCAACTGCTAAGTCATCTTGCTGACCCTGGATATTAGTTCTGTAGAAGAATGTGCAAGTTCTTGAGGATGTAAATAAGTTTTCAGGGTTTTATATATATAGTCTTTCTTAAATTAAAATTTACTTTGAATTTTAGTTTTGAGACAAGAGTCTCTAGCCCACACTGGCTTTGAACTCCATGCAGTTCTACATTAGCTCTCTTAAAGTGCTAAGATTACTGCTAGGAACCACCATCCTTAGTTTGGAATTCTTGAATAAATTTGTGAGTTGTGTTAGAAAAGAAAGGTGCAGGGATGTGTGGGGACTTACTTCAGTGTAGATGACAGCAGTTTCATTGTCTGTGCTTGAGCACCAGAGGGAGGACTGGGTAAGCACGAGCAGCTCACTGGAAAATGACACATTTGTATTTCACATCAACACAGATTCTTCCAGAGGAAAGGCGTGGAGCTGAGCTGGATTACCAAAAAGCCTTTGGAAATGAATGGAAAAGGGCTGGGGGACATACGGATCCAGACAAAAACAGGCCAAATGCAGAGTTTCTAATGGCCCATCCTAGATACCAGCTTCTCTGCAGCAGTACGTCCAGGTAGCCCGTGGGGACTCCAGCTGAAACAGGGCCCTGATACGGTAGTTCAGGAAGGCTCAGTGTTCGGACTTTTCTGCTTTGGGGGCTGTTTCCTTTATGAAGTAACTGTGGACACTTTCCTGGCATCATGTCAGCGAGTTGAAAACAGTACATTGGCAGTGTCAACATGTGTTCCTGCAATTTCTGGTGGTGGGTGGCTCCTTGGAAAGGTTGGCAGTACTCCAGGTCATCTCAAGTGCATGGCAAGTTCACACATAAACTTTTGTTCTTCCCATGTTCCATCCTAGGTCTTGTCCTGTGTTGTTTGGCACTTAGTGTTCACAATGGTTTCTTTAGCACGCTAGCTGGGCCTCAGGCTTTGAAGCAAAGGATTGGGCATTACGTCCCAATGTACTTTTCACTTTGTTATGATTTAATCATTTCACCATTCCATGCTTCAGTTTTAGGCCGTTTTTCTTTTCATATATTTCCAATGCAAGCAGCTCACTGCATAAATGCTTCAGCTGGAACATTATCTCAGGAAGACAAGCTGCCTGTGGGAATTGCTTTCAAATTACTCCATTAGCTGGCCCAATTTCCTGGCTGCTCTAGGTAAATTCTGAGTCACTTGAGGGTAGGGAAGGGAAGCCTGCAGGTGCATACAGTTCAAATTCTTACTGCCTAATGTGTGTAGAGAAACCCAAATCACTTGACCAAGGGCAGCAGGGAAGGATAGGAGTTTAGCCTGTCTGCAGTTCCACTTTTTAGTCCACCCTCAGCCCAAACATAATGGAGAATTCCAAAAACCAAACATTGTTTTAATTGCATGCCATTCTAAGTGGTGTGGTGTACATGGCTGCCTCTGCCTATCATTCCATGTCATTCAGTGGCTCAGCATATAGACCACCAAGGTGTCAGTGCTTGTGACAAGTGTTCTGACTTGAAAATACCCCAACACAGATGAATCCCATGCCATGATCCTTAAAATACAAAAGAGAAGCTGAGGAATGGACTTACTGAAGCTTGAAAGTACAGAAAGATGTTCTGAAAGTGCAGGTTCATACAACTTCCACCACAGCACACTAGTGTGGTTGTTAGCATCCTACAGTGTCTAATTTATGATCGTAGGTGTGTGTTACTTAAGGACATTGAAGTAAGATCTATCTAATGCTACTCAGGTTCAGATGTCCACTGAGGTCCTAGGATATGTCCCCACAGATAAGGGAAGCTGCTGCCTGTGTTGCAGGTATAGGGACTAGTCTGTAGCAGGACTAAACTCTTGACTGGCTAAAACCTGATGGGGTCCTATGACTTCTGTCCAGATCATACTTAGTTTTTCTCAGGACCCTGATTGAAAGGCTGTTTTCAAAACTGAAGCCATGTTTTAAAAAAAAAAAGCTCAAAGGTTTTGAAAGCTTGGGAAGCTTAGTCAGACTATTGTTAGAAGCAGCATGGAACATACAACCACAGAGAAGATGATCTTCTTTGGGAATGGCTATTGTGGTGTGTGTATGTGTGTGCCTGTGTTTCTCTGTAGCTTTGGGGCCTGTGCTGGAACTAGCTCTTGTAGACCAGGCTGGCCTAAAACTTGCAGAGATCCGCCTGCCTCTGCCTCCCGAGAGCTGGGATTAAAGGTGTGCACCACCAGCCCCTGGCAGGAATGGCTCTTGTTTATCTCTAACCACCCAACAAGCAGCTCTGCAGGAGGAGGCTAATCGATCAGTGATGCTGGGTAGATCCTGGAAGAGGCTCTGTTCACACTAACAGTTTCCTTACTGTGGCCTTTAGCTAATTGTTCACCCTTTTCTATTTCTTCTTAAACAAACAGAATATGGTGCACCTGAAGATGAGGAACTCAAAACACAGCAGCCATTCATGCTCAAAAATCAGTTGCTAAGTAAGAATCCTTTCACATACCTGCTTTGTTCTGGGGTCTTGTGTGTCGGCAAATGGTGATGGCTTGCTTGATAGGGATGAAGTGTGTTTCTCCTAGGTCAGTGGCTCTCAACTTTCCTAAGGCTGCAACCCTTTAAATACAGTTCTCCATGTTGTGGTGATCCCCAACCATAAAATTATTTTCACTGCTACTTCATAATTGTAATTTTGCTACTGTTATGAATCATAATGTTAATACCTGTTTTCTAATGGTTTTAGGCAACCCCTAAACATACACATACCCCCAACTGAGAACCACTGTCTTAGGGAGTAATGATCTCAAACTCACCCAGTTTGTGTTGGGCATTCTGATAGCCCCCTGCTTCAGACTGTGAAATACACCTAGAAATAGCCTTCTAGGTGTAAGAGAGCAGAGTAGGAAACCACACTGTAATGCTGAATCCTGCACTATGCCCTACATGCAAAACCCTCGCTGAACTGTCAGGAAGTAGTATGGAGGGAAAGAAAAGGTGATAGAAAGCTGGGTCAGCTGTTTGAGACATGATCCTGGTATATAAACCCAGGCTGCCTTGTACTCATTATCCTCCTCTATAGCCTCCCCAGTTCTAGGACTATGACAGTATCTTTTTGATTTTTTGTTTTGAGACAAGGTCTCATAGCTGGCATCTGTTGTATAGACTGGATGTGAATTTGTGACAATCCTACAAAAGCCTTTCAAGGTGGAATTATAGCCTGGAATTACAGGTGTGCACCACTACATCCTAGCTTTATGGGAATATTAATTTATAAGGACTGAGCCAAGTTGTGCCAAACTGATGCACTATCTGGCAAACACGTTTTTACTTATTGGTGCTAGTAATGAAACTGCAATCTTGTGTATACAAAGTCTGCGCTCTACCTCAGAAGCACAGTCCAGTTCTGTAGTGACATTTCATTTGTATTTTAGTAAATAAAGCTGGCCTATAAAACAGCCCCACTGGTCAGCCTTATAGACCAGACAGTGGAAACACACACCTTTAATCCTCGTAGCCACACTAGTTGCCATAGAATCTGGGCAGTGAATGCCTTTAATCCCAGCCTTAGAAGGATTATAAAATGGGGGGAAACAGCTCTCAGTCTCGTTCTGAGATTTCTGGAGGAAGGATTGCCATTTTGGACTGAGTTAGAGGTAAGAGCCAGTGGCTGGCTGTTTTGCTTTTCTGACCTTCAGGTTGAACCCCAGTTTCTCTCTGAGTTTTTATTAATTTTGTACTACAGTTCTACATGCATGCATACTGTAAATCCCTGCTATTAATTTTTTACCTTTTCCCTTAAAGCATTGAAGATAAAATGCTCAAACAAACTTGAACAGAAAGTATTAGAAAAGCAGTTGCCAGGTAAGAGCATGTCCTCCTCTGCTGTCCAAGTACTTGTGAAGCACTGGCTTAGGGTAGAGCTAGGTGGAATGTTAACTTTTAGTTTATGTAGACCTCACAACTTAAGATACCTTCATTAGTGCTTAATCTTAAACTTTCAGCTTATCTGGAAACAGTTTTATTAAAATTTGTGGGCTTTTTTTTTTTTTTTTTTTTGAGACAGGGTCTTACTGTGTTATTCTGACTGGCCTTCAACTCAGATACCTGCCTCACAAGTACTTGGGTAAAAGGCATTTGTCACCACACCTGTGCCATGTATAGTGTCCAGCCACAGGTGTGAGGATTTGAATGCTTAGCCCCTCAAAGGAATACTTCCCATGCCCATCTATTTAAGTTCCCAGATTGATTCTTCCCACTTTTGTCTAGAGATGACTTCCTGATCAGAAGAGAAGTTAGTGTTTTTAAACAACTTGGGGAGAAAAATTTTTTTTCAGAATCCTTTAAAAAACATTTGTACTACTGGAACTGACCTAACATTAGAATCATAAATTCTTTTGGATAATATAATTGACCTTAGACTTGCACTTAGAAGAATCAATTTTTTAGCATGACCCAGTTCTATAAATTCTCAAGATAAACTTGAGTCACAGCTAAATGCTGGCACGTTAAAGCCAGGAGCAATTGAAGAAATGGAAACATATGAGTCTGTCTGACTCTAGTAAATATATTTCCCTATTTGCCTACCAGTGCAGTAAATTCATTGATTTTATATCCATCCTCATCAGACAAGCTTGCCTGTGATAACACTCGTGGAATGCTAATTGCACTCAGAGGAGTACTTTCCCGAACTACTATCCGTTTAGGGCCAAATTTTTCTTTTCTTTTTAATTAGCAGTTCAATTTCTGTGACTGTGGTATGTAATATATAATGACAAATTAACTGTATGTATTAACTTCTTGTTACTCAACCTAAGCAATGTAAGGATGGTTATGCTGTTCATGGCAGGAAGGGCTCAGGTGGAAAGTGGCAGTAGTCACATTATGTCCTTACTATGTATGCAAAGCTATACATAGTAAGACAGCTTGGTCTGCTTTCTCCCCTTCTTGTCCTTATTCAGTCTGGGATCCAGCCTACTCCTCTCTAGACACAGCAGTTTTAATCAGGTACATTCAGAGTAGTACAACTGTTGAAGGGGGTCACAAACAGGAAAAGACGAGTTTTATTCTAAAATAGAGAAGATTTATTATCACAAGTTGCATAAAAACACAGGTTTTATAAAAAATGATTTTTGTAGAAAAATAATTGACTACATTGTGATATTTGTAGGACACCACACTATTGCTGTAGTTCCAGCTAAAGCTTCAGAGAAACTAATATTCTTCATCAAAATATCCACTGTCTTTGGAAAGAAGTTCCTAGTGTGTTCTGAACAGATCATAGCATTTGTTTTGCAATCTCCCTCCCCACCCCCGTAGTCATTGTGCACATCCTGATGGTGACCAGATGCTCATGCTGGGAGAAGCCTCATCAACCACTAGAGGGAAAATAAGGCTGAGAGGTGTCCTCAAGGCCCCACTCATGGGATCTTCAGCAGCTCATTAGGAAGTTACCACAAAGGCCTATATTTTCCTCCTCAGTGAGGTGATGATTTCTGGTTACTCAGATTGAGGAAGAAATGGTAAATGCTATGACATTTTGCTGTCAAGACCACTTGGGTCAAACATTTGCTCCATTTCCCAGTTTGCCAAAGAAATCAACTGGTTGAATGACTCAAGCCTTTGTCACTTAGTAAGCTGATGCTAAGAAAGGACAGATCATGGCTGAGCTGGTTGTACACAGTCATCATTTGAGAGAAATGGATTTTTTTTTCTTTGATAGATTCCATGACAATTCAGAAGGTAAAGGGACTGTTGTCACGTCTTCTCAAAGTTCCTGTGTCAGAACTTCTGCTGTCCTATGAAAGTCCCAAGGTAAGTTGCTAAGCTTAGTTCTCCACAGTACCATGAGCCATACATAACAGATTTTAAATGGAAGTAGCATGTTGACTCCTCAAGCTAGCTGCCATTGGAGGATGGCATGTATAACATGCATCATCAGAGCTGTCTACTCACTCTTCCCTACTTTGTTCTCATTTTAGATGCCGGGCAGAGAAATTGAACTAGAAGATGACCTACAGTCATTACAGTTTTATTCTGTGGAGAATGGAGACTGTCTACTAGTGCGATGGTAACAATCCAACCGTAGGAGTTTAGTGGCTGGAATGTTGTATATACCAAAAACTTCACCCTCATAAACGATGTATGTTTTGCTGGGAAAGGACCATTTGGTTGTATATAGAATAATAAAGGCTTTGATTACTAGTGATTTTTCTACTCCTTCTGTTTCCACAGCTTACTGTATTCCATTATGTGGAGATGTAAATATAAATAGAAACAGTAGTCTAAATCTGAATAGAGTTAACATTTGCTGTGGGCTACTTAACTATTTGGAAAAGTTTACTACAGTGATTTGGTTTGTCGTTCAAAAAATGTCCCTTAAACTGAGGAAACATCTCCTACTCTGTGCAACATACTTTTCTCTACACTGAACCTGTCTTCCACAGATTACCACCTCCTCAAGCTTAGGTAAACAACAGGCAAGGCAGAGTGCCTTCCCTACTTCCCTGTGACACTGAACCCTGAGGTGTTTATTTTTATCACACTCAAACAGTTTAGTGAGAGTGCTAAGGTGAGACATTCAGGATATACATTAAATGGTAAGAGAAAACATGATACATATGTAAATGAACATTTTAAAAAGCAAGACCCCAAACTTCAGGTTACAGTATTTCCTTTTCAAGGCCAGTTTGCCCACGTCAGAGATCCACAAACTGGTATTTCCAGCAACCCGGACTTTGGTATATGTGGCCCCAGCACCACACAGCATCTTTGTACGTTCCTACTGGCCTAATTGAGCTATGCAAAGCTATTATTTTATAACCCTGATTGAGATTCAAATGGCGTTATTACAACTTTCTGAATTTTGCCAGATTTAACCAAAAATGGTAATGATGAAATAATTACTGATAGTAACAGTGATTAGAAGTTACGAATATCTTTTATAAAATAATTTGGTATTAAATAATCTTCCAATTTATAAATAACTATGCTACAATATCAGATGATTCATTAAGATCTGTGCAAACACTGGTAATATCATACTACTTATAGCTCAATACCAGCCACAGGGTCTCCGCAGACTTACAGTCCCTGGTCTTTGGGGATCACTGTACTTTTGCTTCACACTGACAAGGATCCCCACACAGTTCCTTCAGTTCCCACAGTCTGCTCAGCTCTTGTGGTAAATACTGAGGAGAAGACAGCATTCCTGTCTCACAGGTTTTCTCACACAGCCACAGGCTGTCCTGTTGAGAAACAAAATACAAGACAGAATCAGGAAACGATATGTGTGCGACACTTCAATGTACTCTACCAAAGCTGAACCAACTCATGAGATTTGGGGGTGGGATGGATCCACAGCCTTATAGTCCTGGGGCTATGAACACAGAAACAACAGTGTGAAGATTAACAGTCACCAAATGCCAAACTAACCCATAAATATGCACAGTCATTATATTGTCAATTAAAATAAATCCATTAAGATTCTCAGAAGAATCAGTACATGAAATTCTATAAAAAGTACAGAGTTCAGATCAACACTTTCATATTCCCTTTTAGAGAGAGGTCATAAAGCAGTGGCAACCGTTCTGATAGGATGCTTGCAACTCTTTGTAAATCACCTCATTTAAGTATCAAATGCTATGAGAGCAAAATTATTCCCGTCACTATGCTGTAAGAACAGGCTGTCCAAGACTCCTAACCTGAGTCCCAAGTACCACACTGCTCAGCACCACACATATATGAAGAAATGTGGAATCTGACAACACAGATCTTGGCTAAAATCTAAATCTCTTTAAACCAGAGTTTAAAGGCTGCTGGAACTAGCATGTGTAATCCCTGGTAATCCCTATCTCTCAAAAAACACCTAGAATGAGGGGTTCACCAGTGGCAGCAGAGTGGGCCTCATGCCTTGGGTACATGGAAGAGAACAAAGCTTCCTGTCCAAGAGGCTCTTCAACTCCCGAAGGCCCAAGGCAGCAATGTGAAGTGTTTAAAAATGATAGTGCCCCACTGGGCAGGACAAAGTGCATATCCTCTGTATGACTGTTACAGGCCAGGGTCACAAAAAAGGATCAACACATCAACCAGCTCCACAAACAGCCTTTGATGTGCCGAGTCTGATGCAGCAGCAGGACTCAGACTGAGCTGAATGGGTGTGTACTCCTGTGTGAGTGAGAAGTGTTATGACTCTGATGGCAGGCACTGCGTATCCTGTTCATTGTACTTCTACAGCCAGAGTAGAGGGTGCAAGAATCCAGAAGTCAATTCAACAAATAAGGCAAAAGCCTGTTCTTCCCACCCCCAAGTTTCCTACCTTCAATTTTGGTCTCTGTACCACCATCACCACCCCACCCCACCCTACCCTCCCTACAAATAAAATACTATTAAAGTCTGTTGTCAGGAGTTGAGAGGTCTCACTGTCAAGGGCCAGAAACTCAAGTCAACAGATAACTATAAGGAATTTCTGATCAAATCTAAAGACCTAATTCTTTTTTGTGGATAAGGAATTTCCATTCACAGCATTTCCTTTTGGTTTAAACTTAGACAATTATTTGAGGAATAATGAGGTAGAGTGTTGTAACTTAAGAGCATAGCTGGGATGTACAGTATGTAAGTTCACCTGCACACCTCCAAAAGCTCTGAAGTAAAGCCAGCACCCTCATACCTGCTTACCTGGTGTCTTTTAGGTCCTATGGCTGCCATCCAAATGCCCATGCTGACATCTTCACCCTACTCATGGTCAAATGGAAACTTTTTAATGTTTTAAAGACAAAGCCATATGTACAAGAGCAAGCTAGAGATGGAATACAGGACACATAGTGAACTAATAAGCCTAAAGTGTAATGTGGATCTCATAGGTGGGGACACTTGGTCCCTAACAATATAACCAAGTCAGAAGGAAGAAAGCGTTTCTTTAGCTTCTTCCTTTTAGCAAAAGTGTTTACATTCCTCCACTTTGCAAATGAAGACTAAAAGCTGTGAAAACAGACTCAAATAAGACATAGACATCATGGCTAGAGTCGGATAGATGGCAGGAATAAATACATCCCTGACCTTTAAGGAGTGATTCCTGCAGAGAAAGGACAACCATGGTAAGCTGGCTCTGCAAGGACACCTCAGGACATTGGACTGGATGAGTGATCTTATTACCTGATAGGTCTTTAACCTTCCAGAGTTGCCTGCCAGCCAGTCAACGATATCCTTGGAGATCACGTACCCTGACCCACATGCAAAGGCAGGGTAGGCTGGGCTGGGGTATTCTAGCTCCTGCCACTTCCCAGTTCTGTCCACTGCCCAATTCAACCTGAAACTGAGATGTTACAAAGGTGATGGCTGGCCACATCCTTTGATCACTACAAAGGGACAAGCTTGTAGAGCAGGGGAAAATTCTTGCATCTAAGGAAAGGAATTATTTACCCAATGGTACTTTATATAGATTAGTTAGGTAAGCTCTCAGTTTCTTAATGAAAGCTAAGAAAGTCCACCCTGTGTTTCAGTACATATTCAAATGAAAGCAAACGCGCCAAATCCTGCAGTGTTCCTGAAGTAGCAAAACAATGGCTATGGAGATGTGTCATACATGGTCTAACAACATACAACAGCTTCAGGGGACCATGCCTTTCTAAAAGCACATCTTTGACTCTTGGCTAATAAGCCTGAGATTTTTTCTTTTTCTTTTTTTTGGTTTTTCGAGACAGGGTTTCTCTGTGTAACAGTCCCAGCTGTCCTGGAACCAGCTCTTATAGACCAGGCTGGGTGGTGGTGCACGCCTTTAATCCCAGCACTCGGGAGGCAGAGGCAGGTGTATCTCTGTGAGTTCGAGGCCAGCCTGGTCTACAAGAACAAGTTCCAGGACAGGCTCCAAAGCTACAGAGAAATCCTGTTTCAAAAAAATCAAAAAAAAAAAAAAAGAACCTCTGGTTATAGTTATAGTGACAGCAAACTAATCCAAAATAGTTCAACTAATAAGAAATTTTATAACATTTTTCTTGTGGAAAAATAACTTGCATATTTCATCTTAAATTAATTACACTTAGGTATACCAAAAGTCAATGTTCATGTTTCACTTACTTTCCCCACCAAAAATTAGGCCCATTTAGATTCTTCTGAGCAATTCTATTAAACACAGCTTCTAAGTCTATGTAACAGTCATCATCTGTCTTCAGCAGCAAACTGAAGCTGGTGGTTTCCACAGTCCTGTTGACAAAAAAAAAGAAAAAAAAAAAAAAAGGAATATGCAAGTAAGCACCACCCCGGAAGGACACATACTATGTCTGTGCAGCTGTGCACCTTCAGTGTCTCATCCTGCACACAGGGAACGACAATCCAGTGCCAGGCTGAGACATCCAAAGTGTGTAGGAATGACTTGGAATTAATTTTTGTTTTGTTGGTTTGGAACACTTAATGCCATTTACACTGTGGATCTGTTCATCCAAATAAGAAAGCAATAGCACATTATAAGATGTCTTAAAAAGGAGCCAAGATGTGCTGAAGAGTTGGCTTAGCAGTCAGGACTAAGTACTGCTCTTCCATATGTCCCACCCATTTGGTTCCTGGTACCCATGTAGGGCAGCTCAGAACGGCTTGTAACCCCAGTTCCAGAGATCTGATGCCTTGCCTTCTTCTGGCCTGCAAAGGCACCTACACACACAAGGCAGACACAGAGACACATACACATGAGTAATTTTTTTTTAAAACCTTAAGATTAAAAATAAATTGATTTTAAAGGATTGTGATATAACAGACCACACCCCAGATGATGAATCTGTTGAATTTTGAAATCTCGGTGGTTTGATGTTTCTTTCTTTCTTTCTTTTTTTGTTTTTCGAGACAGGGTTTCTCTATGGCTTTGGAGCCTGCGCTGGAACTAGCTCTTGTAGACCAGGCTGGTCTCGAACTCACAAAGATCCACCTGCCTCTGCCTCCCGAGTGCTGGGATTAAAGGCGTGCGCCACCACCGCCAGGCTGGTTTGATGTTTCTACATCAAAATAACAAAGCAAATTTTAGCTACCCAACATCCACACAACCTACCATCTATAGAAGTTCAGTAATTTTGCAGGAACATTCCGGTAAGTATCCACAACATCCACGAAGACAATGTCATCATAGATGCTGCTCTCCTCCTGCAGTAAGGCATCTTCCACTCGTAGATCCTGTATGTGGTTTGAGAGTCTCTGGGGCCGTGAGTGAAGGCTTCGTAACAGTGCATCTCCTTCTGAAAAGGAAAGGCTGACTGCTGGAGAAAGATCCTACTGCATGCTCAGGACCCAGAACTTGAAAATGTTACCAGAATTCCATCCCCAAGGATGCAGTGGAACACATGCTCATTTGGCTCTTTAGGTGGGGCAGAGTTATAACTCAGTTAGGCCTACTTGTGATAGGACACCAGAGATACTACATCCTACATGGGCACCACAATGTTCTCTGCAGCACTGTTTGCTATGCTGGGAAACAAAAGTAGAACCAACAAGAGTCCAACTATGCTTTACTTGCATAACAGAATACAATACCTTAAAAAGTAAGCTTCCGGGCTTTGCTTTGGAGATGGGGTGTTGCCACATAGCCCAGGATGGCTTTTGAAGTCATAACTTTTCTGCAGTCTCTTAAGTGTCAGCATTTCAGGCATAAAACTTTGTACCCAGCTTGATAAGGAACTTTTAACTTGAAAAGATGACCTTTTATAGTGTATTATAAAAACAAAGTTAGCTACATTGAGTTTGCTTTTGCACTAGCCAACTTACCCTGAACAGTGTAGATAAAGCCACCTGCAACTCCCTCCACACCTTCCATGAATTCATGAGGCAGTGTCCCTTCCCCAGCCTGAAAGGAATGAGAACAGAAGTGCTCAGGTATTTCATGACTAACAATGTATTACAATGCAGAGCTGATGCCAGGAGGCCTGCCCTACAGCAGATACTGATACCATGAATTTTTATTTATTTTATTTATTCCTTTTCCTCTCTCTCCTTCCTCTTTCCTTCCCTCACTGGTTTTTCAAGACAGAATTTCTTTATGTAGCTATGGATGTCCTCAAACTCATAGAGATCTGCCTGCCTCTGCTTCGTGAGTGCTGAGATCAAAGGTGTGCACTGCCATCACCTGGCCTACTTTATTTCCCTATTTTTACTTTATGTGCATAGATACTCTGTATGTATGTTCAACACCTGAACCTGCATGAAGTGAGTGCCTTAGGAGGTCAGAGGAGAGCATGACACCATGAGGCTAGAGGCACTATGAGGGCAGTGGTTCTCTGAAAGAGTGCTGTGGTGGACTGAATAAGAATGCATCCCCCCATTTGAGTATTTGGCGCTCAGTTGGTGGGACTGTTTGGAAAGGGTTAGGTAGGAGGTGTGTTACTAGGATGGACTTTGAGATTTCAAAGACATTCCCAGTTAGCTCCCTGCCTCGAGCTTATGGATCAAAATGCAAGCTCTCAACTACCGTTTCAGCACCAAGCCAGCCTGTTGCCAGGCTCCACACCATGGTGGTCATGGACTCTGACCACTTTGGAATTATGAACCCCAAATTAAACACTTCCTTTTATAAGATGTCTTGGTCTTGCCTTATCACGGCAACAAAAAAATAATGAAGATAAGCAGCTAGCACTCTTAACCACTAAAACCACCTCCAGCCCCTTATGCCATGGATTTAATGCATCAGGATGACTCTGGCCCAATGCTCAAAATTCCAACTTAAAGATAAATAAATGTTCTTAGACTCACAACCACAACAGTAAAAAACTCAACTTAGTTTACATCTAACTTTATCACTTTAAAAATATTAAAGAATTATTACTTTTTTACAAAAATTCTCGTGAATCTGCTAAGATCTTAGTGCATCTGAGAATTCAGGGACCATGTAGAGAAAAGCTTTAAACCACCATCTGTTCCCAGCTGGGCAAGGCCAAGTGGATCATTTGTCTTTATATTTAAACTCAATCTTCAACTCAGAAGGACACTTATTTTCTCAGTATAACAAAGCAAAGTCTGGAATTTTGGTGTAGCCTAGATATTTTTAGGTTTCACAAATGGAAGGTGGCATGATATTTAAGGCATTTGTCCTGAAAATAATAAAAGTTATATTTCCTTCCATAAAATTCTATATCTTAAATAAATAATGGATAAATATTGTACATGGCCTACAAAGATGAGGGTATGTAACAATTAACTTTGTGGGTCCATTTATTTAATATATTTTCTTCTTAAACATTTTAAAATTACATTTACTTATTTATTTGTGGGTGTTTGGGTACACAGGTATGCCAGTTGAATCAAGGGCAGCAGGATTGGCATCCTATGCCTTTACCTTCTGAGGTACCCTGCCAGTCCTTATTTCTCCCTGACTATGGATGTGATAGAATAACTGTGCCTTCTTTTCAGTGGGTGTGCAAATAATGCTTTCCGAATAAGTAATAAATCACACGACACTCATTTCAAATCCAGAAATTACTTCATGTGAGCAGGGCTAATATTCAAGAGATTATTGAATATTGAAATGCCAAATGTCTTCCTGGTCATCAGACAAGTACCAACAGGGGCTGTGCAGCTGTGTGCACCACCACCACAGCAGGCCTCTTGCTCACTAAGTCTGTCTATACCTTTACTAACCTTTACTATGCCATGTCTGAGAAATTTACCTAACTTAGATTTGCTTTAAATCTGAGGAAAATCTGACTAAAGGAGAATTATGATTCAAAAACCCCAGAGTTGCTGCAAAATAAAACAAATGCAAGTACTGTTTCCCTCCCTCACTTTAAAGATGCATGATGATATCTATGGTGCCCATGCTGGCCATGATCTCTGGGCTAAAGCTTCAGCTTGACAAGGAGCTGGGACCCCACGCACAGGACATTGTGCTCAGCTAAATATTTTGGTAGATAGTATTTTAACTAACATTTTGCTATCAAGGTAAGATGGCCAACTATGGAAGATGCGTTTCTTTTCTTCCTTTCTTACTCTGTAGCTAGCTGGTCTCAAGTTCAGGGCAATCCTGCTGCTTCAGCCTCCTGAGTGCTGAGAACACAGATATAAACTACTATATTTAGCTATGAACAAATGTTTCTAAAAATGCTCACTAAAAATCTATCAAGAAATAAAATACCAAACTTTAAAATATACCAATCTTAAGGCAAATCTACATTATTCATTAATATTGGAGTCACAGGAACATGCAACTCAAGCTGTTCCCCTTCACTATGGTGAAGTGGCTCAGCAACACTTTCTACTGTGTGTACGCAAAACCACTGTATGACACTGCCTAGGAGAAAAGGAAATTCCAAACTTTTTAATGAATGTAAGACCAGTTAATATTTCTAACCAACCCAAAGAAATGAAAAAGAGCTTACTGTAATGACTCTGAGAACACCCCCTCCGTCATTCACTGTCACTCTGTGTAGGTTTCTGGACAAGAGGCCATGGAGATCTTGGCTTTCCCACACGATTGTACCTTCAAAGCTCTTTGCGGGGGAAAATAGTAGATCAATTTGTTTATTCTTGCCACTTAGGTTCTAAGTAAATAGGTCATTCCCCGCCCCCCTGAAACATATTTTTATTTTATATTCAGTTATATTTTTAAGCCACAACTTGAGTATTTCATTGTTACTATGATAATGTATGTCCTCAGTTATTTCTTCTGGACACATAGAAAACAGTTCATGGCGTTGACATATGCTGCTGGCTGTTCCTGCTGTCTCAATTTCCAAATGTTGCTACAACTTTTAGAGCTGTTCTTTCTATTGTGGTGTAACATGCCACTTGGCTAACACTTGACTTACAGTTGTTTGCTGACCAAATGGCTACTATAACATAGGAATGTTTTGGTATACATGTCTCTTTCCCACTATACTTAAAATAAATTCCCAGAGGTGAAATTATTTAAAAAAAAAGTAAGGTGTGTTTATGCATTTGGTACAAACTGTCACATTGCTTTTGAATACCATTATTTATTAATTTATAAGGTCATTAGCAAAGTCTGGGAATGCCAACTGCATTGAACTCTTTCTACTATAAAATTTAGAAAAAAAAGTAAAAAGCTCAAGTTAATCTGGTAGGTTTTTAACATGTGACTATTTAATATTTACCAAGCCATGGGCTATACATTGAATATTAGAAATAAAAACAGAATAGCTCTTATCTTTAAATACTATCAACATGTCACCACAGGCTCACAAATGAAAAACAGCATTTGGCAAGAATTAGGGTGCAGAAAGAACTTCAAATTACCACAAAAGCAGAGAGGTCTTGAAGTAGTCAGAAAAGTGGACAGCAACAACACAACACTTTCAGAATCAAGCATTTCACAGGCTGCAGCACCAGGCTGAGGAGAGGAGGGATCTAAGGTAAAGCAGATACTTCTCTGCCCACCATGATGACAAACCCTGTCCTCTGCTTGGAAGTAGGGAAGATTCCCTGGAAATTGCCTGTAGGTTGATATAATTCCTCTTTTACAGAAGAGGAAATTATGCTCCAAATACTGAGAAGAGCTTAAGAGTGAAGTTTAAGTGGTGACCTTTATACCCTCCAACAATCTGCCACTGGCCACTGCACAAAAACTGAACACAGAGAGGAATCTTGGCAATGCAGCAATATGTAGGGGAGAAAGATTCAGGTATAGAGTACCTAGCCACATAGCTCCTGGATGAAACACCACTTCAAAAAGCTCAGTTTTTACTGCTATAATCAAGTTCATTGCCAAAATCAAGTACTATTATTCCAGGTCATGGTGTTAGGGAGCTTGACATACCAGGGGTAATGGTCATTCAAGTCACTCTTATGAGCCAGCACCACAAAACATAAATGAACGGACAATGGTCCAGTGTCAACCACTGGGAATCTGATCACTGCTGCGTGCTGGGTGAGACGGCCTGGTTTAGTCACATGCCCATCTCCAACAACAGTCTTTTGCCCATGCTTTGCTGCACTTGCTTCTAAAACTCTAACATCGGTAAAATGTGGAAGATGTGAGAACACGTTAGAATTAGAATGGACACAACTTGGGTCTAAGACCTAAGGACAAATCCTTTGATTCTGGTTTAGGTAGTTTAAGAAAATCCTAGACCTAAGATTGAAAATATAGGCAATGAAAATGGCTGGGAGGAAGACAACAGCACTTCAATGTCCAGGGTCAGCGGGCATGTCTGGAGTTCACTGGAGACGTTCACGCAGTAATGGATGAAATGGCCCAGGTATGCTGAGTAAAATAAATCAGGTGGCCAAAAGTCAAAACAGGACATAAGGAGCCACAGCAGGAAGAAAGGTATCTGTGAAACCTTACACCTTGAACCTACAAACAGAGAAGTAAGGAAACGGAATACACCAGTCTCTGTTCTATCTTTTCATTTTTTATTTTTTTATTTTTATTTTTTATTTTTGGTTTTTCGAGACAGGGTTTCTCTGCAGCTTTGGAGCCAATCCTAGAACTAGCTCTTGTAGACCAGGCTGGTCTCCAACTCGCAGAGATCCGCTTGCCTCTGCCTCCCGAGTGCTGGGATTAAAGGTGTGCGCCACCACCGCCCGGCCTTGTTCTATCTTTTCAAATGACATTTGGCAACTGGTTTGCTATTTGACAGTAGCTCTTCCTGGCACCCAACTCCATTTATGTATAACTGGGCCACGATATAATTGTCAACAAGGTTCATCACCAGAGAAATAAACTGGTGCAAAAGTCCTTCATTTCCTCTGAAGCTGTATACAAGGTAGGGCAGCAGCAAGCACGCTCCCACCTCCTCTCACGCATCTTTCTAGTTTCTGTTATAGGTTTGATAAACCAGAAAACTCTTATGATACAAAGCAACTTTGGTAACTCCGTTCGAAGATCATAAAACTATGACTCAGGAAAAAAAAAAATCATTGTTATAGTCTTGGAAAATAGTAAAAGTTAGTTCAAGCCCTTCTACATGGTAATTCTGTGTATTTCTTCTAATTTCTCACTCATAACAACACAGGAGATAAATCATTTAGAAATAACAACTTCATATGGACTGGAAAAATAACTAAAGACTCACTTTTCATAAAAATCTAAGCATTAAGTGTCCACTAATCTTACAATAATGTGCCAGACTTGAACGGCAAGTCTGCTTTCTGCTGAAAGCAGTTTTAGGTTTCAATTGCATTATTAAGAAGAATATACAATTAAAGAAATAACTATTTTATGATAAACAGATAGCAGTTTTCACTTAAACTTGTGGCTCCCTGGAGGTTTACACTTCAGTGGGCAGGCCACAAAGAACACAATGTGACAAGCTGTACTGCTGATGTGATACCCAGATATCCCACAAGTGTGACAGTCATAGGAAGAGAGCATCTACTTCTCACAGAAGGATCACACCAAGGGTGACTCTCACTTCTCTCGTTAAGACACAGATAAACCATCACAAAGTTCCTAGGTTCCACTAGGTCTGATGTAGAAAAAAAAAAATTCATGTAACACCAGACAGATCTCAACAAAGAAAGGACTGCATATGATATAAAACTTACTTTCTTTTTATAAAGCTATTATGTATTTGTTATAGACTTTTGGAAAATATATGAGGGAGGCAAAGACAGGTGGATCTCTGAGTTTGAGGCTAGCTTACAGAGTGAGTTCCAGGACAGTCAAAGCTATAAAGAGAAACCCTGCCTCAAAAAACAAAGCACAGCATATATGTGAAAGAAAATAAAAATCACCCCACATACTCACTAATAAACAATTTCACTTATCTCAATATTTTTCAAAAGTAATGAAATACCTAGTATATTTACCTTAAAGCGTAAAGGAAATAAGGCTCTTAGGGATGCCAGCATTAAAAGCTCCTTTCAGGCCATGCACGGTGGCACAGGCCTACAGAAGCAGACAGAACTCCATGAGATGGCAACCAGCCTACCTTGGTCTACACAGTGGGTTCCTTGGTAGCTGGAACTATACAGTGAGACCCTGTTTCAAAACAACAACAAAAACAACCAAACAACTTCCAGATATGGAAACTGATTGCTTTTGTGGGAGGGAGAATCAGTGTTTTCTTTAAGGGTGAGGCCACTGGTAGGTTGAGTGTGCACCAGTGGACAACCACACGCTCAGGAGGACGTGGGCTACAGAAACAGGACCTCACGGTTTATCTAAATTAAAATAAGGGACTTGAATTTGGGTGTTAAGAAGGCTAGGGTGAATTCTGGAGAAATCTGTGGGATGGGTGAATATGATCAAAATAAGCTGAAAAAATTCTCAGAGAATTAATAAACTATTTTTAATTGTAAAATGTAAGGCAGCCAAAGTAGTGGTCTTTTGCTTCCACTGGTGCAGACAGGCTTCTGTCACATTTTTTTTAAAATTAACTACTCTTTGACAGAAACAACAAATCAACAAAGATCCTCCAACCATTGGCACCCCTAAATAACTAAATTTTTATTCTGAAAAACTACAAACCTACAAAGAAGCTAGAGTCGCCATGTGAATGCCTGCTTAGTGGTTCACACTTCTACAGCTATGTCCTGTCCACACACTTCCTAAAGAGGAATGCAGATGTACAATGAACACAGCACTTCTCAACAACAATGGCAATCTGAGGAAAGGAATGCTTTTTACAGACCAAGGAAAAGTAAGGGACACTCTATAAACCTATGACTGTCTGAAGCATTAAAACGTACTTTCCTCCTGCTGACATTACCCCAAGAACCTCCTCCTCAAGGAGCTTCTCAAGCTCAAACCCTTGTCATTTTGGACACCCACAGCCCAATGTTACAAACAAGGGTACCAGGCATTGCTAAGTGTCCTCTGGCGGCAAGGAGATAACTCATGGGGAGAATCGTGCAGTGACCTATAGAATGCTGCCATGTGGCAGCACATTCTAAGTGTGTAGAACCTAAAAAGCCCTCTGGACCAGTAACTGCAGCATCTCTACCTCATGACAGACACAGCCACAGAGAGGGCAAGACTTCTTTGATATGGAATTAACATATTGTCTTAGTTGCGGTTATGGCCATACAGGCTTGCTTATAGCCCTACTTTATAGACATTTTCTCAATTTAGGCTCCCTCTTCTTTGGTGAATCTAGCTTGTGTCAAATGACTAATCAGAACACAAATGTTGTTTCAACTACTTGTATTTGATGCCAAAAGTACACAATACACTATAAAAATGTGTGGCTCTGCTATTGCCCTTCATTGGAACACCATGAGACTTGGTGCTTAACAGGGAAGCTGCCAACGGTCCAGCTTTCGCATCTTATCTCAGCTTTGATTTTGCAGACAAACTCAAGGTAGTTTTCAGTGAGCCCCATAACTGTCCAACACTCTGACCCCTACTATGGTTTCAAAGCACTAAGTTTGGAAGAGGACTCAGTGAATAGGCTGAAGCTGGTGGATGGGCACTGCTCATGCCTGCCTCTGTCACAGTCCTTGACTACACTGGGGAAATCCTCAGGATGCAGGAGGGTACCTAGCAGACAAAATGGTCTCCAGCATGTAAGATTTAAGACTGTCCAAGAGCCCAGAGGTGACAGACATGTTCTCAGATATCCACATGTGTTCTCTGTTATTAAATTTTTTTTTTTTTTTTTGGTTTTTCAAGACAGGGTTTCTCTGTGGCTTTGGAGCCTGTCCTGGAACTAGCTTTTGTAGACCAGGCTGGCTTTGAACTCACAGAGATCCACCTGCCTCTGCCTCCCGAGTGCTGGGATTAAAGGCGTGCGCCACCACTGCCCGGCCTATTATTTAATTTTTATTTAACTTGAAAATATTGCCTATTATACTATTTGTACTGTTTTTTGTTTTGTTTTTAATTTTTAGTACAGGGTCTCATTACGTAGCGCTAGCTGTCCTGAACTCAGTATGTAGACCAGGCTGGCCTTGAATTCACAGAGCTCCATCTGCTTTTATCTACAGAATGCTGGGATTAAGCGTGCCCCATCATACTTGGCAATGTTGTGGGATATTTTGATCGCATTCTGACAGTCCCAATAAAGTTTACCTTGAATTAGAGAAGCAGCAGCAAAGTGACCAGTGACCTCCTCTCTCTTCTTCCTCACTCCAAAAGGGTGAAGAATCTTTCTAAGCTCCTCCCTCCTCTCTATATGTTCTGGGTCTTCCAAAACCTCTATGGCTAATTTTGGTCAGCCAGTAGCTAGCTCATCTCTCTGATTCAAGGTAAACTTTATTGGCAATCTCAGGAGTGTCAGAGTACAATCAAAATATCCCACAACAGGCATTTTTTTTTACAATTCCTTAGATAAGTAAAATATTTAACTTCCAAAATATCTACTGTTTATAAGACTTAATACTACCCTTTATCACTGAGAAAGTTACACAGTTCTCAACTTTAAGTTAACCATGGCAACAGGCACTTTTAAAAACCACGGCTAAGAAGTTCTCGGTGTAACTGCAAACTGTAGTGCAAGCTTTGCTGGTATTGCTGCTTCCACAGTGTAGCGCTGGCGTGGTGCGACAAAGCGCACACCTACGAAAGCAGTGCTGGTCCTCACTCTAGCCATACCTCTGGTAAGATGAACTGCTCCACAGGCTTGTACCACAGCTTCTTCACCTGGATGCCACAGCTTGGAGGACTAAATCGAGCGACGAAAAGGGCCTCCTGCAAGATGGGTAGGGAGGGACAGAGAAACGACAATTTTCCTGTTTACTGTAAAAACAACAGATCCTCAGACACTGTGTAGCTTTGTCAGTAAATTTACAAAGCCACCAATCACACTCACTGTGTTTTCAACAACTTTCAGGTATTTACTTTTTGGTTTTTTTAATGATTTATTTTTATTTTATGTTCATTGGTGTTTTGACTATATGTGTGTCTGTATGAGGGTATCAGACCCTCTGCAACTGAAGTTACAGACAGTTGCAAGCTGCCATGTGGGTGCTGGGAATTGAACCTGGGTCCTCTGAAGAGAGTAACCAGTGCTCTTAACCACTGAGCCATCTCTCCAGCCTTACTTTTTGTTTTTAAATGTATTTATTTTATGGGTTTTTTTGTTTGTTTGTTTGTTTGTTTTAGTTTTTTGAGAGATGGTTTCTGTAGCTTTGGAGCCTGTCCTGAAACTAGCTCTTACAGACCAGGCTGGTCTTGAACTCAAGAGATCCGCCTGCCTCTGCCTCCCAAGTGCTGGGATTAAAGTCATGCGCCGTCGCCACTGCCCGGCATGGGTGTTTTACCTGCACGTATGTTTATGTACCACATATATGCCTTGTACACACAGAATACAGAAGAAGGCATCAGATTCCCTAAAACTGAATTTATAGATAGACAGTTGGGAGCCATCATGTGGGCGTTGGAAACTGAATTCAGATCCTCTGCAAGAATAACAAGCACTTTTAGCCACTAAGCCATCTCTTCTGCCCCACTGAAATTTTCTAGTGCTGTTGCCATGGTCACTAGATTACTATATTGCTTGTTTTACTGCTCTGGGGATTCAGCTGACAGCCCTATGCACGCTAGGTAAGCACGGCACTGCCAGCAGCAGTCACAGCCGTCTTTTACGGCAGTGTCATGTTAGGTTGCTAAGATACTTTTGATCCTCTTGCCTCAGCTTCCCAAGCAGCTGGGATTAGGTATGCCACCAGGCATGAATGAAATTATTAAGATAAACTATGATTTAAAGGTTATATATTTATGTAGTCTTTAAAAACCTACCTTGACATGAAATGTATTAAAGGAAATGAGCGTTTTCACTAAATTCAACCAACATATTTTAATATCTCCCCTCCATATATATCCAAGAACAAACTGAAAGTTCACAGATCTCTATGGAAAACCAATGTACATGGGAATCCTTCAAAAGAACTTTCCGAAGAGAACACACAAATCACAACAGGAAACAGAAGAGGACGGCTCTTAGGATGTGTACTCTTTTTCTTTGTGTTTCCCATTTCTTT
>JAQHUG010000030.1:3636444-3655320 GCA_028555095.1 Dicrostonyx torquatus
GGGGGGGAGCGGGAGGGCCGGGAACAAGGGGAGTAAATGTAAATTTTTCTTTTAACAATAAAAAAAAATCGCCTGGGGCATGAGGAAAACACAGTAAATTGACTTACACAAGAGAAGGTGATGTAGACAAGGTCAATAACTACCATAATTTGGGATTTTTATTTTATTATATTTATTTATTTAGAGACAAGTGTCATGTAGCCAAGACTAGCATCAAACTCTTATACAGCTGAGGATGACCTTAACCTCCTATCTATGTCTGATAGAATTTTATTCTGAGAAACAAAAGACAACAGAAACAGGGAGGAGCATATAGTGCACACACAGACACCCAGGTATCAATGGAGGTTATGAATAGAGAATTAACAAAATTGGACTAATCTTAAGAGGATCATTCTGGTCTGGCAGCTATATGGAAAATAAAATGTGGAATAGGACTAAGACAAAGCAAGCAATCCATATACGGGACTTCTGCAACAATAAATGACAGGAAAAGGTAGAAACAGATAAGGAAGGCAGGGTTAAAGGATGTGAGAAGTCTAACTCTGGGTATGACCTAAAAGCTGTATGAGAAGCTAGTTCCAGCGTAGGCCAAAGCCACAGAGAAACCCTGTCTCGAAAAACCAAAAAAAAAAAAAAAAAAAGCTGTATGAGAAAGCTTTTAGTTCAAAGAATATGAGCTTGGTTGGCATGGGAAGTGAAAGCAAGGGAAACCAACATAACACCATGATTTTGATCTGAGCAGTTGGTGGCACGTTCTTACTGGGCATGACAGCAAAGACTACTGGAAGTCAAGCGCTGAAGGTGGATCTGAGGCCTCTCCTCGCTAGGTACAGGATTTATTATTGCGGTCACATATTAAGGAAACCTACCAGGAAGAGGAATGGAAGTTGCCATGAGGAAGATAGGAAATCTATACATGTTCACTGTCGGTGACAAGAAAATTACCAACTGCAATTTACCTCAACAGCCAACCAAGAAAGTGACAGTTTACTACAATCCCAAAAGAACTTTTTCTGCTACACCCTCCATGTCTTCCCATCCTAGGTAGCTCAGCCCCAGGCCTCTCCCCTCAGTTCTTCACCAGTCTTAAGAGATGTTCACACTTAGTACATGACTGTATAACGAGGGAAAGGCCACAGAACCACCTCCAGAACTCAAGTTCCAGTAGTCTTTTCTGTCATGCCCAACAAGAACTTGTCATCAACTGTTTAGACCAAAATCATAGTTTATGTTGGTTTTTCTTGCTTTCACTTTCCACGCTAACCATTCATGCCCAACCATTCCTTAACAAAAGCTGGGCCAACTATTATGAGCAGGAGAGGCAGTGCATAGCCCAGTTTTGGGAGGGTGGGTAGGAGAGACTGTACATTATACCATTAAAATACTACACGGCTGAAAATAATCTGGGATGCCAACCCGAAAACATACTCTTTCAAGTGCCTTCTGGCTTAACATCTTGATAAAACTTACTTCTAAGACTCAGAAAGAAGTTGTCTCCCCAAAGAGCCATGTTTCTAAATCAGTGTCTCCTTTTAAAAAAAATATTTATTTTTACATGTATGTGTTGGGGAATATTATTTTAAGTTGTATTACTTTTGTGTATGCTGTGGAACATTTGTTTAATGATGTAAAATATGTGTTGCTTTTGTTTATGTTGCATTTGTTTAACTCTGTGAAGCTGTGATTCTCTGCCTAACTGAAACACCTGATGGTCTAATAAAGAGCTGAACGCCAATAGCGAGGCAGGAGCAAGGCTAGGCAGGGCTGGCAGAGAAAAAACAGGAGAAATGAGGACAAGGAGCAGCATTAGCAAGAGAACAAGGATGCTAGAGGTGGGCTGGCCAGCCATCTAGCCAGTCACAGAGTAAGAGTGTAAGTAAATACAAAAGTAAAAAAGGAAACAGCCCAAATGCAAAAGGTGGTGGGGATTATTCAAGTTAAGAAAAGCTGGTGGCGCACGCCTTTCATCCCAGCACTCGGGAGGCAGAGGCCGGCGGATCTTTGTGAGTTCGAGACCAGTCTGGTCTACAAGAGCTAGTTCCAGCGCAGGCTCCAAAGCCACAGAGAAACCCTGTCTCGAAAAACCAAAAGAAAAAAAAGAAAAGCTGGCGCTGGGCGGTGGTAGCGCATGCCTTTAATCCCAGCACTCGGGAGGTAAAGGCAGGCAGATCTCTGTGAGTTTGAGACCAGCCTGGTCTACAAGAACTAGTTCTAGGACAGGCTCCAAAACTACAGAGAAACCCTGTCTCGAAACCCCACCACCACCAAAAAAGAAAGAAAGAAAGAAAGAAAGAAAGAAAGAAAGAAAGAAAGAAAGAAAGAAAGAAAGAAAGAAGGAAAAGCTGGCAAGAAACAAGCCAAGCTAAGGCTGGGCATTCATAACTAAAAATAAGCCTCCTTGTGTGATTTATCTGGGAGCTGGGTGGTGGGACTGCCCAAAAGTCAAAAGAGTAAAACATCACTCAACATGTATGAGTGTTTTGTCTACATGTACGTCTGAGAACCACATGTGCGCAGAACCCACAGAGATCAGAAAGGAAATTAGATCCTCTGGAACTAGAGTTACAGATAGGTGTGAGTCACCATGCAGATGCTGGGAATTGAACCTAGCTTCCCAGGAAGACAGCCACCAAGTCATCTCTTAAAATTAAGGGGTATTTTTGTTTGTTTTCCATTCTTGAAACAGACAAAGAGTAATTCAGAAAACCTACCGTTGACTTAAAGTAGGATGCTGCAGCAAATGCTTTAGCCAGGTGTTTCTTATCACATTTCGAAGTTCATGGTTATTTCGAGCTGATAACACACCAACTACCACATCATAGTGATTAAATTTCCACTGAGGAAATAAGGCTGATTGACCTATAAATAAGCAACACATATTGCAAGTCAGTCACAACATCTCAACTACAGTCAACTCAGCAAATATCATAAAAAGTTTATTACACATAAAACATGCTTTTGCTTATAAAACATATAAATAGAAATGAAATTCAAAATTTCATTTTAAATTTAAAAAACCCCAAACCTCAGCATCCAGAAATATGTACAACATACTGGCATATAGGCTTTTGGTATCTCATATGTGTGTATCTATACATCTATGCTAGCATAAGAAAGATTGTCAAAACAAAGAAGTTTGTTATAAGAATCAGCTGTGAAAAACAATATGGCACAAACAACATATAGTAGGTAATAAAAAAGTCAATTAGGTCAGTTAGAATCCTGGATCCTTCACATATTTACTATGAGAATTTTTGTTATTGTTTGTGGTGGTTTGAAAGAAAATGGCAACCAAAGGGAGTGGCACAGTTAAATGTGTCTTGGCTGGAGTAGGTATGGCCTTCTTGGAGGAAGTATGTCACTGTGGAGGTGGGCTTTGAGGGCTCATATATGCTCAAGATACTGCCAAGTTCTCAGACCACTTCCTGGTACCTGCAAGATGTAGAACTCTCAGCTACTTCTCCAGCACTATGTCCCATCATGATGATAATGGACTGAACCTTTGAACTGTAAGCCACCCCAATTAAATGCTTTCCTTTATAAGAGTTACCCTGGTCATGGTGTCTCTTCACAGCAATAAAAACTCTAAGACATTGTTGTTGTGTTTTGAGACAGGGTTCTAACATGTAATCCAGACTGGCATCAACTCCCACATGGGTAAAAACTGGCTCTAAATGTCCAATTCCATTACTTCTGTTGCCCCAGTACGAGGATAACAGGCATAAACAAACATACCTGGCTGAGTGTAAGTTAAATAACTTCTTGAGTGTCAGTTTTTCTTAAACATTAAACGACTACAGCGTTTCTCGAGAAATATATAAAAATTAAATGAGACAGTGTGTGTAAAGGTCCTAGTTTAGGGCCAGTAGTACCTAAGTAATAGTTATTAAGTTTGGGGGATTAAGTCAAGGACCTCCATGTTAGACATTATCACTACACACACACACACACGTTAGCTAAAACTTTTATTACAAACCAAGTGCTCTAAAGAATGAAGCAGAAAAAGCAGTGTTTAGTAAAAACAAAAAACAAACAAAAAAACAAAAGTCCTTTAACAAATTATGTACACAGCTCACTTTTTACTGTTTTAAGATCTAACGGGCAAGATTCTATTTTAATTGAAAAGTTCATCCTTAGAAATACAACAGAAAAGAGGCTATGTCTTTCTTTTTATTGCTAGTTTTTAAGCTTAAGAGCTACAACCTTATACAGAGCTCTAAAAAGAATTTCATTTCACCTGTCTCCAGTGATGGGAACTGGTTCAAATATTTTTAAAAATAAATCACTGAAGGTCAGGGATCTTCACTATATTAATTGCAATGTTTTTCTATGCTGTAGGCGCTAGGTAGTCAGTCTAAAATGCAACAGAAACATGTTGATGACTTTTCAAAAAGACTAAAATAATTAAGTGGCAGATTCTTTTATGATAATAATTTGAAAGATATTACACAATAACAATTTTAATACTGTTAAGAATTTTTTATACAGCTAACCTTATTTTCTACAAAATAGATTATAGGACATATATTTGTAAAAAGGCATTTCAATTCTACAGAGATATTTGGCCAAGTGGTGGTAGTGCACACCTTTGATCCCAGCGTAGGGAGGCAGAGACAGGCAGATTTCTGTGACCTGGAGGCCAGCCTGGTATACAGAGCTATTTCCAGGACAGCTAGGGCTACACAAAGAAAGCCTGACTCAAACCAGCCCCCCAAAAAGAGAGATCTCTATTTCTCTATTACCAATCTTATACCAAAATAAGTTCTACAAATATAGAATTTATCTTCAACATAAACCTGCATGCTTATGAATTAAGCTTATCTGTAGTCCTTGAATACTGATATCACTATAGTAAGTACTACATAAAAGCTATCTTTTCTTCTTCTGATGTGCTGGGTACCTTGGGCATGCTGTCCCAGCACTCTATTACTGACCTACATCCCTAGCCCTAGAGTATGATTTAATGCTTACCTCCACGACACATCTCCAGTCCTACAGTGATTTAATGCTCACCACCAGACATGTAGGTACTTATTGAGCAAATGAGAATACAGAGAATTCAGTACCTCACCCTAAATATTAAATTTTTAAAAATTCACAGATCAGAAACACTTTTCTCAGATATTTAATAATATATCAAAAGCTATACCTAGTTCTAGAAGTAACTGTAAATGAGTCAAATTCAGAATATAACTGAAATGCTTGTACAAAATTGCCAATGTTATTAATAGTGACAGAATGGAGGTGATGTACTAACCACCCAGTCCTGACAGTGGTCCCACAGCTAAAATGAGGCACTACCTCAGTTAAGCAATTTGCCTCCCATGTGCCTCTGTTTCCTTTGTTTCCAAAAGACAAACTGAGAGAAAAAGTATTTTCTTTTTGTTTGAGACAGGGTCATGTGTTTGGTCAGAAACTGACCTTGACTCCTGATTCACCTACACCTCCTCTCAAATGCCAGGATTACATGCATGTAACATCACAGCTAGCTACAATTTTTAAATGTTTTACTGCCTCTGTTTTTAAAATGTCTTTCTAAAAGATTAAAAATCTGAAAAAGGGCAAAAGTCACATTTAACCTGTGCTTCATTAATCTGACATCAGAAAAATAAGGTTTCTACACAAAAACAAAATTTAAGAATAATTCAAAAATCCCAAAGTGCCAAATAGTACCTTGTTTCTGGTGTCTAGTCAAAGGAGATCATTTAGAAATAGGGTACACAACACATAATTCAACCTCTGCCTCAAACTTTTCATGAACTTTTCTCAAACCTATCCCTTTATGGGCACTCAATCTAGCTTCTGCTTAGACTGTGAGGCTAGTTCCTCTGTGATCACCCAGATGACCATCACAAAAGGTTTCTGGTTATGTTTTTAAATAACTAAATATATACAAAGACAACCACTAGCATGTGACAGTCCTGCAGATTAGCTGTAAACTGTTCTTAGCTCTACGCCTGCTTCCAATCCCCATCTAAGCCACTTCTGGTTCAACTGCTATACTTTGAAGGCATCTCTTTTACTTGCAAAGAATCAGAGTGTTTCTCGGCCTTCTAGAGAACGTCTACTACCAGATAAATTAGATTAAGAAAAAGAAAACCAAGTTCTTTTACCACACATGCCAACGTAAACCCACCCAACAGACTCCTCATAGAAAAGGCTAAACTTTTCAGGTGGGCGCTTTAAGTACCTAGGTCAGGCAGCCAGGCACTCAAGCTCACAGGTCCTCTCTAGTCTCACCTTGTACCCTCATCACAGTCGCATGGCACAAGCATGGAAACAGTTTTGATTCCAGTATCTAGAAACATGGAAGGGCAGGCGGCTAAGACATAAAGACCAGTCATGAAAGACAGCAACCCTGGGAAGGGGAGGACGGGGTAGGAGTCCAACTTCACTAGAAATCAAGTTTGAATTCCAGTAACTATACACTAGATTTCTTTCTTTTACATTTGAAGTGACAAACGTCTTCTGACATAGTAAAAACCAAATGATAGGTACTTCAAGAGAATGCTGACATTGATCTCAAGACAAGTCTGCCTCACCACTGATAGGACTGCAACATGGAAGTCTCTTACAGGGCATACTGCAGTCAGACTTGGTGGCGCACGTCTTTAATCTCAGCACTCGGAGGCAGAGGCAGGTGGATCTCTATGAGTTTGAGGCCACCCTGGTCTACATAGTGAGTTACTGAACAGTCAGAAAGAGAACCTGTCTCAAAACAACAACAAAAAAGCAAAACAAAAACAGGACACACTTTGAATATATATTCAGCACTTTAGGAAAATAGGATCTTTGTTGACATTTCATTCTTCAAATGCTGTCCATCTTGTTTTCTTAGGCAAGCTCTCTCACTTCTAATAGTTATGCACTGACCAATCCAGGCTGGGTGGCCAGTAACTCCAGGATCCTCCTCTCCCTACTTCCTAAGTACGGGGGTTACAACTGTGCACCATTGTGCCTGGCTGAGATCTAATTCAGATCCTCATGCTTGTTGTAAGACAAGCATTTTATGGCAATTTTACCAAAACCAATCTACAGATTCAAAGCAATGCCCATCAAAATCCCAGCAAAATTTTTCACAGATCTCAAAAGAACAATACTCAACTTCATATGGAAAAAACAAAAAATCCAGGATAGCCAAAACAATCCTGTACAACAAAAGAACTTCTGGAGGCATCACAATTCCAGACTTCAAACTCTGCTATAGAGCTACAGTACTGAAAACAGCCTGGTATTGGCATAAAACCATACAGGAGGACCAATGAAATTGAACTGAAGACCCAGCTACGAACACCTGATTTTTGACAAAGCTAAATATATAAAATGGAAAAAAAAGAAAGCATATTCAACAAGTGGTGCTGTCATAACTGAATATCAACATGTAGAATAATGAAAACAGACTCACATCTATCGCCATGCACAAAACTCAAGTCCAAGCCAGGTGGTGGTGGTACACATAAAAACTAACCACACTGAACCTGGGAAGTACACTTGAACGCACTGGCACAGAGACCACTTCCTAAATAGAACCCTAGCAGCACAGACACTGAGAGCAACAATTAATAAATGGGACCTCCTGGAAATGAAAAGCTTCTGTAAAGCAAAGGACATGGTCAACAAGACAAAATAACAGCCTACAGATTGGGAAAAGATCTTCACCAACCCCACATTGGACAGACGACTGATGTCCAAAATATACAAAGAACTCAAGAAATCTGACATCAAAAAACCAAATAATTCAATTTTAAAAAAATTGAGTATAGACCTAATCAGAGAACTCTCAACAGAGGAATCTCAAATGGCTGAAAGATACTTAAGAAAATACTCAATATCTTTAGCCATCAGAGAAATGCAAATCAAAACAACTCTGAGATTCCATCTTACACCTGTAAGAATGGCCAAGATCAAAAACAATGATGACAGCCTACGTTGAAAAGGATGTGGGGTAAGGGGAACACTCCTCCATTGCTGGTGGTAGTGAAACTTATACAGCCACTTTGGAAATCGGCATGGAAATTTCTCAGAAAATTAGAAAACAATCTACCTCAAGACCCAGCAATATTGTGATTCAATCATATCACAAGGACATGTGCTCAACTATGTTCATAGCAGCATTATTTGTAATAACCAGAACCTGGAAACAACCTGGATGCCCCTCAACTGAAGAATGGATAAAGAAAATGTGGTACATTTGCACAATGGAATACTACACAGTGGGAAAAAATAATGACATCTTGATATTTGCAGGCAAATGGATGGATCTAGACCCAGACCCAGAAAGACAAATATAGTATGTATTTACTCATAAGTGCCTTTTAGACATAGAGCAAAGAAAAACCAGCCTACAGGCCACAACCCAAGAGAACCTAGACAACAAAAAGGACCCTAACAGAGACATATATGGATCTACATAGAAAGGTGAAAAAAAGACAAGATCTCCTGAGTGAATTGGGAGTGTGGGCGTCACAGGAGAGGGTAGAAGGGGAGAGGTGAGGAAGAAAGGAAGGAAGGGGAGTGGAGAAAAACATACAGCTCAATAAAAACATTAAAAAGGAAAACATTTATTTTACCAACTGAACTAGATTCCCAACCCCATAGTTTTCCCTTTTTAAGTTAGCATGATTGAGAGTGCTCAGCTTGTAAAAATGTATCAGCCTGCACCATCACATGCCTGAAAAGAATGTGTGTGAAATACCAAAACATTTTCAAAATAGATATTATATTGAAAATAATCTAGAACTACAGATCATGTTTCTTTCCTTTCATTTAAAACTAATTTCAACTTTTCCTCCACAGAACTTGTTTCCCTTTATGAAAGAAATATATTTAAATTTATATGGCATGTAAACAGATGATACAGGTAGAAAATTAGTATCTTCTCAGTTTTATTCTCTTGATTTGCTCATTCAAACTGAACACTTATGTCTGTTGTGCTAATTGGCACAGGCCCACAGGGAACAAGATCTCCACACTGACAGGAATAGCTCACAACCCCAAGCAAGTGCCCCAAGAGCAATGACTATTTATATTAAGACGTAATCGATCCCGAGACTCTGGCAACCTGCTAAACTTTGCAATGATGTCACATGGACATTAAAGTCTTAAGGAACATTGACCTCAAAACTGATAAATAAGCCTAAAAAGTCATAAAACAAACAGATAAACAAAGAAAGAAAACCCTCATGTGTATGCTTTTGGACACCATCCATCACAATCAGGGAGAAATCTTGAAAATAAGGAAAACATAAGAGCTCATCACAGATCTGTTGATGAAATAGTCACTGCAAAACTAGTGTGCTCTTGCCAGCTTCAACAAAGCATACTGCCATAGGCTGTAGCCACCTCCCTATTACCCACACTCTCCAAAATTCCTGGAGTGTTTACAGTGACTGGGCACTGTTCTGAGTGTTTTGCTGAACAAATCTTTATAGATCACCAGTTTATAGACATGGAAACTGAAACCCTGAGATACAGCATAGAGGGATAATTTTGGAAGAACCAGCCCTAGGCAAAAAGTGGGGCATCAAGCTCAATTTGTCTTTGAACTGCTTGCCCTGTCTGTCTCCAAACATGCTGGAACCAGGTATCCAGCCCTACACCTAGCTCTCCAAGTATGTACTTGGTGATAAGCTCCTCTTCTTTCCAAGTCTGGCTTCCTTCTTTCCAGATACCTTACAAACACAAGCCTTTTCTCGGTCACATCTTTCTACATTAACCGCTGCATAATTCCTGTAAGGCAATGTCTAAAACCAGTACATAGAGATCAAGTCACAGTTTATATCCCCTGGTCCAAAGCCTGTATTTTCCTTTGCTCTTTGTGCCTCTGGTGTGCTATATTGCATAAGAGGCCTCCTCACCAGTGTTGTTTAAAGCCCCTACACAGAAAAATTGCTAATCTTAGTACTAACATGACTCATTCGCTTCCCTCAGGTCCTTGCTCAGCTGCCACCTCTTCACAGTGGTCTTCCTTGATCTGTTTCCCCTCTTAGAGAAAACTTCATTTTTTCCTTCAGAATACTCACCACCCCATAACATTTACACTTATAGTCTTACTGTCTTCCCTTTCAAATGGTTACCATTTGGAGAGCAGGCTCTTTATTTTGATTATTTGCTAATTCCAACCTACAAGAGGAGATGGCCCAGTAGCTGTTTGCTGAAAGAACTATTAGTCAAAAGGGTTTTTCTAATATTCAGAAAAAGTAAATTTCCCTTTCAAAAAATGATTGGGCTTTCAAATAATTCATCAGGTCAAAGGACTTGCCCCAAGTCTGATGTTCTGAGTTTGATTCCCAGAACCCACATGGTGGAAGAACTGATCTCAAATTATCCTTTGACTTCTATGAGAGTTCTGTGGTCTATCAGTGTAGACACATACACAAATAAATTTTAGAAATTACTAGTGTGGCTTAATGGAACTACAGAGGAGCAGAAAAGAGAACAATAAATTCTAAAATGCTAATTCAAGAGGAAGATACTTAGTAAAGTCTCAGGTTTTAGGCTTAATGTATGGGATCAAAACATAAACATGCCCAAATGTTTTAAATATTTCAACAGCAAAACAGGGTGAATAAAAAAAGACCTGTGGTAAATTTTTGCAACCAAGATATTTCTGCGTTTGTTTTTGAAGTGCCAAGGGAGGAGAGTGGGAAAGGAATCTGTCTTTATAGTCAAACGTTATCTGACAAAGCTCCAGTATCAACACAAAATTAATTTTTACAACTAGAATGACCTTATATGACTCTGAGAGTTCCTACAGTTTACTTCCTTAATTAGTTCAATCTACTCTAAAGCATTAAACATCAAACATTAAACGGATAGGAAAAATCTTTCAAGCACAAAAATTGCTTGCAGGCTTACTAAAATATAAGCTCAAAGGCAAGGTTTATTATGTTGAACCCCAAAGACTGCTAATGTTAGGGTCATATATATTCTACAATGGCTCTGCAAGCAAATTCCAGCAACTCACTAATTTATTTAAAAGAAAAAGAAACCTATAAACCCCAACAGATGTTTAGGTTGCGAAGTATTTCGTATGCATGACACTTTTCTCATCTAATTTGTAAAAGTCTCACCTGTTTAGCAAGCAAAATACACATATAATGGTGTCTTTTCACTAAACCACTTAAGTGGTTAATTCTTTTCAGTCACACAAATGACCTTTCCAAAAGCTGGGGGTTCATCTAGCAGGAAAAGCGATCATTACTAAAATAACTCCAGTGTAATCTGGTAAGAGCTGGAGGAGAGTCTTGAGGACTGCTAAATACGTTATTAGAGAATCAGCCCTGTGCTGATTGGGAAGGCCTGTTTTTAAACTTTCTGAAAAGGAAACAGCTGTTTGGATACGAAATGGAAAGATAAATCCTAACGTAGTTAAAAAACTAAAACAAACATTACCCTATCTTTAAAATAGCCATCTAAGTCTCCTTCTATAGGCTCTCTGGGAAAAACTTGAGTAGGACACACAAGAGGCCCTAAGGTAGTGTTCAGGGTGATGGGACAACGCTGAGCGAACGAGAACAAAGCTTTCATTCCCAAGAGGGAAGAAGTTTGGGTACAAATGGACTCGAGAGTTAAAGAATCCGGTACTCCCGGGCTCCTTTATTAGGAAGCTACCCAAGCAGAACCGCAGGGACGACTCCACTCACAGCTGTGCCCTAGTTCACGTCTAGATGTGTTTCACCGGCTCACCTCACGGTCAGAGAACGTGAAGTACAGCCAGTCCCTCCTCACAGCAAAGTGAGTCCTGACGTGCAAAGCCAGCACCGGCGCGCTCGCGGACCCCCTCGGAGAGAAGCCCCCCCAAGTTGTGACCAAGGCCCCTCGGGCACGGAGTGGGCCTCTGAGCACACGCTGAGAAGGACCGCACAGTCGAGTTCGCCCGACGCGGATGAAAAGACCCGTTTGTTCAGCCTGTCCCGGGACGTCCGCACCCGCCCGGCTGCCCCTCCGGTCATTCCCGCGGCCTCCCACGAGCGCGGCCACCGAGCCCTGGCACCTCACCTGCCGCACCGGGCCCAGAGACGCGGGGGGGCGGCGGGGAGCGCAGCCAGAGGTGCCAGAGGTGCAGCGCGGCCCCGAGCACGCACGGGCACAGCAGCACCAGCCAGTTTCGCATTGGCCGCCCCTGCCCGCACCACCTCGCGCCCCCGCCGCGCGCCGCTCTCTCCCGCGTCCCGGCCGAGAGCGAGGGGACCTAAGAGCACCGAGCGCCACCGGCAGGGCTCGCGGCCGCACTCGGCGCTGTGTCCTCGGCTCGCGCTTCAGGTCCGGACCGCAAACAGCAGCGGCTCCGAGGCCGGAGCCCCGCCCCCGCGCGCGCGGCCTTCCCACCCGTTCCGCCCTCCTCTCTCTCGCCCCGCCCTCCATTCCGCGTCCCCGCACCGCTCGTCTATCGAATGGCTGGGAGCTGTAGTCCCGCGCCGAGCCCAGGCGGGAGGCGTGCCTGACATTCCAGGCCCTAGAAACTACATTTCCCGTGGTGCTACGCGCGCTCACTTGCAGGGCGCTGGCGGAGGCGGAGCGCGCAGAGAGCACGCGCGTCTCTCCTCGTGCCGCTGTCCCTTGGAGGCACACAGAACATGCGCGGCCGTCTTCGTGCTAGTGCTCCCTAGTGGTCGAGGCGGGCACTGCGCGTACGGAACCCGCACGTCTCTGCGGAGTTGCTGTCCGACCGGCTCAGCTGTGGGCAGCGCTGCAGGGCGCATGGCCTCGAGGAGCAGTTGCCCAGCCAGGGCAGGTTTGCATGGTGCCTGAGCGCTGATCGAGATAGGGGTGCGCTCCCGCGACATACCTCCTTAAGAGGGCGGCGGGGACTTCCCGGCTGTCCTCCAGTTAGCGACGCTGGGTGAGAAGGGCAGGAAGCCTCAGGCCTCGCTATGGAAAGCGAGAACGGAGGAGAACCCCGGACCTAGAGGCTGCTGCCGCCCCTGGCCTTTGGCGTCCGCACTCTCCTCACGAGGATAACTGTCGGAAGGGCAGGAATAAGAAGAGTTGCAGCTACCGGGTGACTTTGAAAAGTTCCCGCAAGTTGAGGAAGCCTAAGATACGATGGCCAAATATGTGAGTTTCCAGAGGGTTTCCAGAAGATCCACCTCCAGCCGGCATTAGGAAAAGGGCATGCTTCCTTTTATCCACTTCTGGCTCAGCCGCACAGTGCCACTGAACGGCGGTTTAGTATGGAAAGGCAATTGCGTACCCACCCCACCCCCCTTAGCTGATTAAGAGTAAGCAGCGGAGGATGACCTTGAACTGTTGATCCTTCGGTCTTCACCTCGAAAGTGCACAGATTACAAGCCTGCGCCAGCACATGTGTTTTTTATGCAGTGCTTTGGAATGGAACCCAGGGTTTATTAATCCATTTTAGGCAAGCACTCTACCAACAGAGCTACACCCTCAGTCCGTCACTATGTTAAGACTGACTTGTTTTGTTGGGTTTTGTTTGATTTTCGTTTTTGTGAGTTTACCGGGCCCGGGAGGCCTATCCTGTCTCCTGGAGCTGGAGTTTCATGTGGAGCCGAACGATTTGGATGCTGGAAACTGAAGTCGGGTCCTCTGGAAGAGCAGCAAGAGTGCTTAACCACTGAGCCATCTTTTCAACCTCTTAGATTGCTTTTTCTTTGGGTATTTTTGCAATGTTTCTGGCTTTTTAGTTTGAAATTTTTATTTGGTTTAGTTATTATGTAAAAACTATGTTCTACTGTTGTATGAACTTAATAAAAGTAAAAAACTTACACCGTCAAATTTTGTTTCTGCTAAAAGAAATTTGTTTTAGCTGGGGATGAAGCTCAGGCAGTCTTCGGGAGTTGATACCCAACACTGAACAGGAAGGGGAGGGGACTTACACGTATTTGTTATCCGTTATAAATCAGGAATAGTTAAAACAATAATAATCATTTACTAAGGCAAACTTTACTACAGGTCAGGAATTTGGGCGTGAAGTTCTGATTCACATTCTCGAAGTTGCAGCAGATTGTCAACTGGGGCTGCAGTCGTCTGAAGGCTTGATGGTGGCTGAAGAGTGCATTCATTCTACATTGCTTACACAGATGCAGACACTTTCGTGAAGACACATTCTGTCCCTTCTGGGTTAGTAAATTGGTCACACAGACTCTGAATAGTGATGAATCCACACAGACTCTGAATAGTGATGAATCCTGGTAAGCAGAATATTCAGATATTCACTGCAGAGTGACTATTGCTATGCCCAAAAGTCAACAAGGAGACCGAGTCCTGTATGTAAAAGCAAGTTATTTTATGCAAGTTTGCAAACTCGGTCTCTCTGCATGTCCAACGTAGTGGAATAAACGGAGAGCCCCACGCTCAGTTAGGGTTGGGTTTTTATAGTAGTAAAGGTGGGGGTGAGGGGTTTCTGAGGTTCAGGACCCCTGATTGGCTGACATTTGTCTAGGGTGTCCTGGTGAGTGAATGCTGCAGGTGACCCTATCTACAGTGGTTGGAACATTAGGCATTTCCTTTGGATGGTCTGTTCTCTGGTGTTGCTCAGGTAATCTTAGTTTATGGTCTTTTCTGCAGCCAGGTATTGCTTCAGAGTAAGCTACTGAGACTCAGGCCTCCATTAAACTTAATCAATGCTGAGTCCTGCTCTGGCAGGTGATAAGGGTTGGAAGTAAAGAACTTCCTTTGGGTGATCTGTTCATATTTAGCTCCTACGCTATCAGGAGGCAAAGACTGTTGGGAGCCGTCTTAGACACTGACAAAGAGCATGTCCCGAAAACTTGAGTGAACAATACTGTCTCGACACTCTAGGGTAACATACAAGAGCTTTGAAGATAGGAAAGTACATGTCTTTCCTTTTTAAAGGAAACAGTTAAAAGATGAAGCATATGGCTGTTGATGTCACCAACTTCTGTACCCTTCTTTCCCAGATATGTGTACACAATGCAATAAGGAAGAATAATTTCTATAAACTTCTAAGATTCATTTTTTAATTTTGTGTGTGTGTGTGTGTGTGTGTGTGTGAGAGAGAGAGAGAGAGAGAGAGAGAGAGAGAGAGAGAGAGAGAGAGAGAGAATGTCCACAAGTAGAAGTGTCTTTGGAGGCTAGAAGAGGGCATCTGATTCCCTTGGGTGGAATGTAGGTGGTGGTAAGCTGCCATGTGGGTGCTGGGACCTGAACTTAGGTCCTCTGCAAGAGCAGGACAGACTCCTAACCACTGAGCCATTTCTCCAGCCCCTCTAAAAACTACTTGGTAGAAATTTCTCTATTTAAAAAATACAATGGGGGCTAGAGAGGTGGCACAGTGGTTAAAAGCACTTATTTTTTTCTTGCAGGGGACTCAAGTATGGTTTCCTGCACCACGTGGCGGCTCACAGCCAGCTCACAGTAGTTCTAGGGGATCTGATACCCCCTTTTGACTTCTGACGGCACCAGGCAGCCATGTGGCAGACATTCATACATGGAGGCAAAACACTTATGCCCATAAAATACATTTTTAAAAACTATGATAACTTACTTTCTATATTTTCTGCTAAAGAAGTTGCCATGTGCCAGGCCGTGGTAGTGCATGCCTTTAATCCCAGCACTCGGGAGGCAGAGGCAGGCAGATCTTTGTGAGTTCGAGACCAGCCTGGTCTACAAGAGCTAGTTCCAGCGCAGGCTCTAAAGCCACAGAGAAACCCTGTCTCGAAAAACAAAACAAAACAAAAAAACAAAAACAAAAAAAAAAAACCTAATGAGCACATAATCAATCTGTACTGTCAAGGTGTTCATTGTCTCATGACATGAACAAGTTAATGGGGGATTAGATTTATGCAGATGCAAGCTAGGACACTCGGTTGTCAGGTTGCCATTGACCAGTACCTAGGAAATGACTGCCCAGGGTGCTGTGGCAGCACAGAGCAACAGATATTTAATTTAGCCCTAGACTCACGAAAGAAGGCTACTCCTGGGGGAAAAGACAGTAGAGTACGGAAATCAAAAAGTATAATTAACAAGGACAGGAAGTAATGGTCAAGGACACTCTTCAATAAAAAGTAAAGCAACAAAATCCCAAGATGTCTGCTAGGGAGATTTAAACAGCTTAGAACAAATGCAAATAGATAGGGCAGATGCCAGGTCACATACTATGCTAAGGATTCTACAATTTTTAAGCAGGTATGTTTTTGTTTTTATATGTATGTGTTGTGGTTTGAATAAAAATGGCCCTCATAGGTCCATAAAAAGTGGCACTATTAGAAGGCGTGGCCTTGTTGGAGTAGGTGTGGCTTGTTGGAGGAAGTATGCCATTAAGTAGTGGGGTTTGAGGTCTAAGTTGCTCAAACCTGGCCAGTGTCACACTGTCACTTCCTGCTGCCTGTGGATCAAGATATAGCTACCTCTCCAGCGCCATGGCTGCCTGCATGCTGCCGTACTTCCCAGCACGACAATAATGGACTAAACTTTTGTACCTGTAAGCCAGACCCAAATAAATGTTTCCCTGTATGAGAGTTGTTGTGGTCATGATGTTTCTTCACAGCAATAACATCCTAACTATGACAGTATGTATGTTTATGTGTGAATGTATGTGTGTGTGTGGGTGGCTGTCCGTGCAGGCCAGAGGAGGATGCTGGATCTCCTGGAGCTGCATTTACAGGCAGCTGAGATAGTTGTGAACCGTCTGAAGTGGGTGCTGGAACTGAACTCACGTTGTTTGCAAGACATCTCGCCAGGCCCAGGAATCTACATTTTACCTTAAAGTCTGTGATAGAATGTTGTCTTTCTCATGTTTTGTACGATGGTACAAACGTATAATCCCAGCACCTAGCTGGAGGCAGGAAAGGAAATTTCTCTTGCTATGTGTTTGAGGACTACGAATGCACAACTCCATGTCAGATACCGGCCACTTATCCAGGATGCTGCCCTATCTTCCCATCCAGCATCTCCACCCTTACTATTTCTAGGCCATAGCACCTTCTGCTTTGACTCCACCAGGAGATTCTGTCCCTCCCTCTTGTCCTCCTAGCTGCAGCTAAGACATGGCTCCCAAGTTTAGCAGACTATGTAGAATTTAGCCTAATAAGGTACAGAAAAGAAAATTTAAACTAGTTAGCGAGACAAAATTGTTCCTAGGATCTACCTGCTGTTTCCTTGCTGGTGCTGACTACCTCTGTCTGTGGGTCCCTAAACCTTTACTGCCACTTCCAAAGGCCTGTGCATCTCTTCCACGGGAGAGTCCCTCTTACTGATTTCCAGGCAGCTCACCTGCTATCATTTTTAGTTCTCCCCTCCCGCTCTTTCCTTCCATCTTCTCCGACCTTCTCATTGGTTCTTGCTTCTGTAGTATGGCCTGGCTGTCCTTAACCACGGGGTCTTCCACCCTCACCCTCCTAAGGCTGGGCTGACAGCTGTGTACCACCACACCTGACTCCCGTTCTAATTCTTTCTCTTTGATGTTTTCCTACCTCCCTCAACTGGTCACTTTCTTCTTCCGGGAAATGATTGTATCTGGCTATTCAATGCTACATTAACTTGTTGATGATGATGACTGGGAAACCTTGAAAACTACCCAGCTGTCCTTTCCAAGGGCTCCAGCATCCTCTACTCAGGAGCACATTGTCCTAGTCATATGACCATTTAAATGATTGCTTCTGTAATTTTTATCCAGTAGTTGATTTCTTCAAAGTAAATGCCTGTACCCTGACTAACAGAAGGCAAACTTTTACCCAGAAGATGCAGTTTCTTACTTCTCAGTCCAAGACAGTGCTTCTCAACCTTCCTGAGACTGTAACCCTTTAATACAGTTCCTTGTGTTGTGGTGACCCCCAACCATAAAATTATTTTGTTGCTACTTTATAATTGAAATTTTACTACTGTATCAATCGCAGTGTAAGTATTTTTTTGGAGATAGAGGTTTGCCAAAGGCTTAGAGACCCACATATTGAGAACCACTGGTCCAAGGCTTCCTGATGCTTGTGGAGTCTGACTGTGCCACTGGGTCAGGGTTCTCCTGGAAGTGAAAGAAAGTAGAAACTCTTCAGTTCTCCACAGAAGGGGGCTTCCTTGAAGGAAGCTATGAAAGAAGCAGTGAGGAGATCAGCAGAGGGTCAGAGTAGAACTCTAGGCTCCAGAAAGACAGGGTGTGGACTGCAGTGAGGATTTTGGCTTTTGCTCTGAAATGAGTGGGAATGACCAGTGAAAGGGCTGTGCACAGAGAAGCAACAGGATCCAACCTGTTTCAGCAGGATCATTCAGGCCGCCGAGCCAAGAACTGACTGGCTGATAGTGAGGAGACTCTCCCAGTGGTACTAAAAGTGCAAGTGGAGATTCAGGCACACCCTGAGACAAGGGGCTGTGGTGATGCAGCTTGAAAATGCAGGGACAGTCAGACAGGTGCCCTGGAGACTAGCTGTGCAAGCCTCGCAGTGCACCTGCCATCCAGGGTGGAGCGTTGTTACCTGCATGGTGCGCAGTCTGCGCCTGGGAATTGCCTGTCCTGGAAGTGGCAGCCTTGCCTGGCACAGTCTCTTCTCCTGAGGCAACCTGCCCCCAGTAACTAGTTGAACAGCAGTTCAAAGGTTTGGGACAACTCTGAAGAGCCATCTCGTGTCCTCAGTGACAACAACATCTTAGACCAACTTCTTCCAAGCTTATTTCTATTCTTCACATCCTTTATATGGTCCCAAGAACACTCTCCTGTATTGGACAGTTGTAAATGGAAGATTCTCTGTCCCATGGTTTTTAAATAATCACTCAGAGGCTTACTATTGTTTACAAAATGCTCAAACAGCTCAGGTTTACTACTAACTAGCTCTTACTTTTTTTTTTTTTTTTGGTTTTTCGAGACAGGGTTTCTCTGTAGCTTTGGAGCCTGTCCTGGAACTAGCTCTTGTAGACCAGGCTGGTCTCGAACTCACAGAGATCCACCTGCCTCTGCCT
>JAQHUG010000030.1:3656840-3672614 GCA_028555095.1 Dicrostonyx torquatus
TTTCTCTGTGTAGCTTTAGAGCCTGTCCTGGAACTCACTCTGTAGACCAGGCTGGCCTCAAACACAGAGATCTGCCTGCCTCTGCTTCTTGAGTGCTGGGATTAAAAGCATGCGCCACCACCACCCAGCCCCTTTCTTCTTTTAAAAAGAGATCAACTAAGACCAAAAACAATTTATAACCAACCTTCCTTAAATAAAAACAAACATTCATAAAAATATTTTGTGAATTTGGGCATAGTTCTCTAGACTACTTCCTGTTGATCAGGGTGCTGATAATCTTATAAAAACCTTGAGAAAATTTAGAATTATGGTCAAGTCCTGATTGGAGTATTTTGTGCAGCTGGTCCATCTCAGCCAGCAGCCTTGAAGCTGTTGTGGATGTTGGATCACCCGGGCCCTCATTCCCATTAGAGACCTCTTGGGGATCTTCCTCAATCAAACCATATCTTCTGTGGAAACAAAAGCAGAACCTCTTTTCCAAAGCAATATATCCTTAGACCCACATTTTGAAGTCAAGATACCTTTATGCTGGTTTATCTTAGCAGCCCCCAGAATCAAATATCTTTCAATAGCTAGCTCATTAACAGAAAAAAAATCCAAAGAAAGCATAACAATGTACATTACCCAGACTCTCTTTGTATTTTTCATCTTTACATGGCTTATAATAATTTTTTATTACTCTATTCCTTTTTCAAGGACCTCACTTTATTATCTTTAAATTACTCTTTTAATTTATGACTGTTTCTATCCTTTTTCCTCTTTCTCACAGGCCTACGCACATTTTTAAACACACTGTGGCCTGTTTAGAGGTCTTTTTGTCTGAATCTGTCCTTAGTATCTGTATTGTTACAATTACAATCCTCCTGAATCTTAGCTAAGGACATATTAGGTACAAAACTTAGATTCTTCAGGAAAGGACAAGTATTGGAGCAACCTCTATAAAAAAATGCCTTTTACCTGTGATCTGAACATCTAAGATGTATTTCTTACTTGATAATTGTTCTTTTTTTTATGTTAGGATTAGAACTTTCCTTTTTATTTTAGACTTAAAGGGGGAAATGTTGTGGGAATTTGGTCCAGTAACCAATTGTGTTGGGGAGGCTTGGCCCAAAGGGCATGGTCTTCTCTAGATACATGGGATACATGAACCAATAAGAACTAGAGCAAGGGATGGCACAGTCTCTTGGATGGTGTAGGAGATGGCAGAGCCATGGCTTGGAGCTTTCCCATTGCCTTTTGGGAAAGAGATTTCAACAGCAGTGGTTGAGAGCTAGTTCCCCAGTAGGAAGAGCCAAGCATCTGGTGATGCGGCCTGGATTCCTCATTCTTCCTTGTAATCATTGTGCATGGATTTAATAAAAGGTAACACAATGCCCAGAATCCCTCTTTAGACAGTGTGCCAGGAAGCCTCCCCCAAGGCAATGAATCTAATGGTACTTCTTAGCCAGAACTCTGCAAAGTTCTCTCATGAGGATTCGTGCCCTTCCTGTGGCCTGCTGGCTGAGAGCTGCTGCACTTCACCCTCAAGCCTCATCTTTTGCCAGTGTGTGCTTTGCTCTAGGACCACAGTGACCTTGGCTCTCTAGATATATTTTTAGTTGTTCTTTTATTTTATTATTTATTTATGTATAGGCAGGATCTTGCTATGTTGCCTGAACTGGTCTGAAATTCATGTGTAATGGGATCACAGGTGTATACCAATGCTGCTGGCTCATGATAGCACACAAGTACACTCTTGCTCCTTTGGCTCTTCATTCAGAGGGCTTTGTTACTCATGGGCTTTGTAACTCATGGTAGTCAGTTAAAAGATGACCTTTTCAATAAGCCTTTTCCTTCTTCCCCTAATGGCCTCCTTCCACATTCAGACTCTGTTAGTCCTATTCTATTCCGTTCTATTTTATTCTATCCTATTCCATTTCATTTCACTCACTTATTTCACTTATTGTTTAATGATTACTCTTTACATAGGACAAAAATATTTCCCTGCTATCTTTCGTCCATTGATGCATCCCAGTACCTGGAGTGGCAACTAGTGCTTTCTAGGTGTTTCAGAAATATTTACTGAAAGCCCGATTGAATTGAATGGACAAATTTGGATATATCTCGGTGAATGGCTTATCATAAAATGTATGAGTTGAGGTGGTAGTTTTTGGAGCAGAGCTAAAGGGAGACCTCAAGATTTAGGTGTGAGGAGAGAATACAGAATGATAAAGGCAATGAGAAGATTCCAGAACATGGGAGGAAACCAGGAGATGTGTCATGGAAGACAAAAAGTATGCTGGGTTGGAAGGTAGACACTGTGTACAAGGCTGTGGAGCAGGATGAAAAGAGACTGCCCACTGATGTGCAGTGGAAGAATTAGGGCAAAAGAGGCAGTGCCTCCTGTTGAGCAGTAGGTGCTGTTTTAGCAGAGCTACATGTGAGTTAGTCTTTCAAGAATCCTGGTCCTGAAGTTCAGAAAGAGACAGACAAGAGCAGTGGGGCACTTAAAATGAGTCACTGTGTGCTTAGCTGAGAGAGCCATACCCCCATTTGAGACTTTTAAATGCTGTATGGGACCCAGGGAGATAGATGGCTCAGTTGGTAAAGCAGTTGCCACACAAGTAAGAGGGCTTGAGTGCAAATTCCAGAACACATATAAAAATCTGAATTCATCAATATGCGCTTGTAATCCCAGTGCTTGGGAGGCAGAGACTGGAGGATCCCTGTGGCTCATTGGCCAGCTGGTCTACCTGAAACGGCAAACTCTAGTTCAGTGAGAGACTCTACCCAAAAAAACAAGGTGGAGCAAGGAGATTGTGGCCCATGCCTTTAGTCCCAGCACTTAGGAGGCAGAGGCAGGTGGATCTCTGTGAGTTTGACGCCTGCCCGGTCTACAAAGGGAGTTCTAGGATAGCCAGGGCTGTTATACAGAGAAACCCTGTCTCAAAAACAAAACAAAACAAACAAAACACCAACCAACCAACCAATCAAACAAACAAGCAAAACCAAGGTTGAGAATGATAGAGGAAGACACCTGATGTCAAGTTCTTTCTCCAACATACACACACACGTGCACTCTCATCTGCACACATATATGCACATACATATATATCGCATACAATGCTATGTATGGAAGGAGCCAATAGTGACTATTTAATTTATTATATGAATCAGTGTAGTGAGGAAAAAGGAAGCTGGACAAATGTTAAACAAGACAGATGCCAAGACAACAGGGGCTTTCTGCAACCCAGGACATGTGGCCATCTTGTCCTTATCACACCTTACGGATTTTATGCAAATTTTTCCACTTTGCACTTAGTGGCTATTTTTTCCCCCAACATTAGGTGGCAGTAAAAAGCTTTCTTCTCTTGTCTTCCTCTTGTTTTTCTGCGTGGAGTAATCGGAAGGCAACCAAAGTTGATAGAAGCCAGTTAACTACAGGCCTAAGTCTAAAATAGGAGAGCGCAGCTTAGACTTTATTTGGAAAAACTAAAACCGTACGGTTTTTATGTAGAGTAACACGTCTATTGATTCTCAAAGAGAAAATAATTTTCACAATATAAAATAGGTTGGCTGCACATTGTACTTTTACACAATGATGTTGCCTTTAAAAAGATACAATTCTGGGACTAGAGAGAATGGCTCAGCAGTTACAAGTTCTGGCTGCTCCTCCAGCGGACCCAGGTCTGTTCCCGGTACCCACATGATAGCTCACAGCCCTTTGTAATTCCAGTTCCAGCAGATCTGACGCCCAGTTCTGGCCTTCATGGGTACTGCATACACGTGCATCTCTAAAAATACAATTCTGTCTTCATCTTTCTTTGGCTTTCCAATTCAATTTTATATATATCACTTAGCTATATCCATAGATCCTGATTTTATCCTAATAATTTATAATCTTTATTTTAAAAAGTTTTTAGATGGGCATGGTAATGTATGTCTTTAATCCTAGCACTTAGGAAGCAGAGGCAGGACGATCTCTATGAGTTCCAGGCCAACCAAGGCTACATGGTAAGACCCTCTCTTAAAAAATTAAAACTAATAATAGTAAACACGCCTTTAATCAAACATAGAGGCAGTAGATCTCTGAGTTCCAGGCCAGCCTGGTCTACAAAGCAAGTTCCAGACCTGACAGGGTTACACAGAGAAACCCTGCCTCGAGGTGAAACCAAATTAACTGTAAGGTCTTTGAAGAGAAAGTGGCCAGGTTGCTTCTCCCAGAGACAGCCACTCTCTTGTGTCCTTTCCAATAAATCTTTGGGTGAGGTTTGTTGTGCTGTGTGACTTGGTGGTATTCTTTAGCTCCTGGCTGCCAGGATACCTTTCCTTTCTGAGCTGTAACACTTAACATTAGAGAAACATTTTCCTCAGAGATGTAACACTTGCACCGGAGAAACATTTTCCTCAGGGCTGTAACGCTCACTCTTACAACAAAACAACAATGACTATGACAATGATGATGACGTTGATGATAAATGTATTTTAGACTTTTTTCAGAAGAGGGTGTTGGGTCCCTTGGTACTGGAGTGACAGATGGTAGTGAGCCAACTTGTGGTCCTCTGTGAGAGCAACAGTGCTCTTAACTGTCGAGTCACCTCTCCAGCACTATTTTTAATACTTTATATTATTGAAATATACAAAATAATTTCTATCATCAATTGTTTTCCCCCCAGTTTCAGTAGGAAACATTCCTTACACATATGCACATACACTTTTTTCCTGTTAAGTCCAGTTTCTTTTCTTTTTTTAGACTAGGGTGGCCTCAAACTCACAGAGATCTGCCTGCCTCTGCCTCTGCCTCTGCCCCTGCCTCCCAAGGGCTGGGATGAAAAGCATGTTAAATTCAAAAGAAACTACAGAGAACTTGCTACTGATGATTATGAATATTTTTAAATGTTTGAACATGACAAGAACTGTCTTGCTATCAGAGTTCAGGCAGGAAGGCGCTTGCTGCACAAGCATGAAGTTGGGCACAGAGGTAAGCATCTGTAATTCCAGCGATGGATCCATCCTTAGAGCTTGGTGGCCTAACTGAATCCATGCCATGAGATCCAGGTTCAATGAGACATTAACTGAGGAAGTGGTGACCTCTAGCTTTTGCACAAACTTGCATCCTGCCTCACACACAAACACACACATTAAGCACAGAGCTAGGTGTGGTGCTTCACGCCTATAAGCCTAGCTCTTGAGAGGGTGGAGCAGGAGAAACTTCTTGGAGTCAAGCATGGACTACATAGTGAGATCCTGTCTCAGAAATCAAACTTCCAAAGATCACAAAAACAAAGAATAAGTGACGTCCAAAGATGAAAATTTCTACAAATTAAAAGCCATGGAGTGAAGTCTAGTACGATGGCATGCTTATGTAATGCCAGCCACTTGAGAGTCTAAAACAGGGGAACCAGAGGGAAGTCCAAGGTCATCTTGGGCCACACAGTAAGACCCTTTGTAAAAAGTGGGGGAGGGAAGTAAAAAGAGCACGCATTATTCATGCAGTCTTGGAAAGAATCAAATGACATAAAATTTAAGATTTAGAAACCTCTGTAAAGAAAGGAACAGAATCAAAGAGCTCTCTGTAGCTCCATGAGCCCCTTGGGGTTCAAGGTCCAGATGTGCATATATTCCCTCGAGCAAGAAAAGTGTCTGGCCTCATGAGAGCTGGGCAGTGAGATTCTGAAACACCTCAGACCTGTTTTGAATAGTAAAGAAGGAAACAGACAGCAAAGGTTCCGAACTACCTCTACCTCTAAACTTTCAGAGAAGAGCTAGGTGTGTGCCACCGTAGCCTTTGGAGTTACAGAGATGGAGAAAAAGAGATGCTTTTGTTTGTGCTCCTGAAGAAACTGATTCCGGCCAGGCATGGTGGCTCATGCCTATAATCCTGACATATGGGAGGCTGAGGCAGGGGAATTGCTGTGAGTTTAAGGCCAGGCTGAGCTACAGAGTGACATTGTATCAAAAAAAAATCAAGGAAAGCTTTTTTTTTTTTTTTAAAAAAAAAAAAAACCAATCCCCTTAAAATAACAAAAGTAAAATCATCCTGGACACGTCTGACCTGCATCTCAGGTCCCAATTGTCACGTCTGTGACTTGGGAGGGGGTGAGTTTCTGGGGACAAAGGACATTCTTTGCAATATGTTATTGTTTCAAGAATTCAGACGCCTGCTTTGAGTCCTCTGCCATTTTCCTCTGACTCTGGAGCATCCTCCATCTCTTCCACCTTTCTCTACCAGCACAATGGAAACACTAGCAGTATTCTGCTATGGAAAATGTCCACGACAGTGGTCTCCATCTCAGATTCTCCCCAACAGAGTCCTGCTGCATTATGACAGGGTCATAGCAGCTGTATTATGGGGTCAAGGTAACCCTGTTGCCAAGCTAAAATTGGCAAAGGCAGAGTCCCTAATGGATCTGACAAGAAATGAGAAGGGCCCACTCTACTCTGCAATGCACCCTCCGATGTCCTCATAACACTGACACACTCCTGGCTCTCTGTCAACAGCATCGCTGTGCTTGTTCATCAGCCAATTGGTTCTGCAGACCTTACACATTTTACTGACTAGAGTTTGCAGTGAATTTCAGAAATATAATAGAGATACATGGGAAGAAAGGCTTAAGGGAGGCAAAAGTTAAGGCTGCTGAAAGTAAAAGAATATGGGGTGTTGATTGCATTACAAATATTTGTCCAGCAAATATTTATTAGATGTCTCTGTATGCCAACATTGTTTCTAGACAGAGTCTCACTCTGTATATGGGCTAGCCTGGAACTCCCCTTGTAGTCCAGGCTGGCCTCCCAATCCTATCTCAGACACATGAATGATGAGATGACAGGTGTGTACCACCATTCTCACCTCCTTTATTCTTTCAACAAGTATTTATTAGATGTCTCTGTATGTCTGTCATCAGTACCAGATGAGAACAAAATAAAGTTGGTTCTTGTCTTTCGTGAACAAGGGAGAACAAGGTAAACAAAGGGGAAAAGCCATTAGTTTTCTTCAGAAAAGACTGGATATTTGAACACACTGTGGTGGCTGTATGAACAGTCATACCTTCCTGAGCGTATGGCTTCCTGGTATCCAGGCCAGCACAAGCAGGTTTTCCACTGAAATATATAACTGGCAGGTTTGAAAGCCTTGGGCTTAATCCTTTGGATTCTGATCCGAATCTTCCTATACCTGCTCAGCAGCTGCACAGCCCTCTACAACCATTCAGCTGTGTATGGGGGGGGTGCAGAAGGTGGGGTGGTAGTGGCAATGAATACCTACCTCCCTGAGGGTCTCATTTCCGTGAAGAAAGCCACACGGACCCCAGCCCACCTAACGGTGGATGCAGGGGACAATAATGAGGATGCTCAGTGGGTAGGTAGGAAATTAATTAAGGCCAAGCACGCTGGAAGCAGAGGTGGAGTGGAGGAGCAGAAACAAGGCACATGGCAGGCTGGGAGGAGAAAAGCCACACGCTCCAAATATGAAATAGCAACGAGCGGTAGGATCACACAGTTAATAATAATTGTAACTTCAAAATGAAATAGATTATCTTAATGAGCAAGTTTTAAAAACATTGGCTGGAGGAGCAGAAGTTCAAGGCCACCCTTGGCTACAAAACAACAACAACGAAAATGAAAAACAAAACCAAATTTAATTGGCTTCAAATATCACTGTCCAATTCTGAACACAAAGTAAATCCCTTTTCTAAGCAAGAATCTAGAGGAGGGCTTCTCAACCTGTGGGTCATGACCCCTTTGGAGGAGGTCAAATGACCTTGTCACAGGGTCACCTAAGATGATGGTTGGAAAAGACAGATGTTTACATTATGATTCATAACAGTAGCAAAATTACAGTTACAAAGTAGCAATGAAAATAATTTCATGGTCAGGGGTTACCACAACATGAGGAAGGTTGAGAACCACCGCTTTAGATGCTTCCACTTGTGTATATCTGAAAGCATTCTGAAACACTCGTCTTTAACCTTCCTTTTAGCTATTTTAGCTAGAAGGTGATGCATTTCTCCCAGGCACTGCCTCACGCGTCCAAAGTTACCAGATTCTGTAACTGAATCCTCCCAGAGTGACCTCAGCTTATGTGCCCTCCTCTCTGAATTTTTACTTTTTGTTCCACCTTGTTTCTTCTGCACCCTGACATGTGTCAGAAATTTTACTTTTAGGAGATCTAAGACAAGGAAAAAAAAAATCAAGTTTCTCCCATACCCTTGTCCTTTGTTTAGGTTAAGCGTCAGCATTATTTTTATATTTACCCAAGATACATCATTAAAACCACTTCAAAGCCTCTAGACCACGGTGCACGCAGAGAAGCCTTACGCCGAGTCACAGGGAAAATTAATTTCCAGTGCTAGCAGGGAGACAGTTATTAGGTCTTCAAAATGACATTAGATTAGTTCAGCAAGGGTATCTTAGAACTTGCCGAGTCAGAGGACAGGATGATATTTTGATCTTAGAAGATAAAAGGGCAAGTCTAAGTAGCTAATTATGCGCAAGGTTCATTATCTGCACTGCTGTGCACATTAGGGTGAGTTTCCACCCAGCCTTCAGAGCCAGGTTCCACTTACGGCATGCCGTCAAACAATTTTCCCTTCTCGTTTTTATCAACTGAGTTACATATTTTTCCTCTCATAAACTGATACTGGAGAACAAAACCTGTAATGTGGAGATGAAAGTGGAGACTTAAGCGACCTCATCTGGTCTTTGTTAAAAGAAAAAAAAAAAGCATTATAATGTTGCCAGGTGTTGTAATGAATGCCTTGAATCCCAGCACTCAGGAGGTGGAGATAAGTAGATTTCCATGAGTTTGAAGCCAGCTTGGCCTATGTAGCCAGTTCTAGGACCAGCCAAGGCTACTACATACATAGCGAGACCCTACCTCAAAAAATTTGTAATATTTTATTAATTCTTTAAGAAGTTTGCATGCATACAATGTATTTTGATAATATTTCTCTCTACCTGAATCTTTACATTTTTATTCATCTTTTAAAAGTTTTATTTTATTTTATTTTTTAAAATATTTTTATGGTTTATTTAACTTTATTTTATGTGCATTGGTGTGAAGGTGTCAGATTCCCTGCAACTGGATCTTCAGACAGTTGTGAGCTGTCATGTGGGTGCTGGGAATTGTACCTGGGTCCTCTGGAAGAGCAGTCAGTGCTCTTAACCACTGAGCCATCTCTCCAGAGCCCTACTTCTTTTATTTTATGTGTGTAAGTGCCCTGCATGTGTGTCTGGTACCCACAGAGGCTGGGAGAGGACTCTGGATCTCCTGGATCTGGCTGTGAGCTGCCAAGTGGGTACTGTGAACTGAAGGTAGGTCCCCCTAGAGAGAAGCAAGTGCTCTTAACCACTGAGCCATCTCTCCAGCGGACAAATGGCAAAGGACAGGGACGGAGGGTGGGGAGAAGATGGGGGCAACACAGTCTCTCAGAAAAGCAGATGGTGCCCCTGCACCTCACAGTAAAGGGGCTGGGCCAAGTCTGCCTTAAAGACGCAAGGAGCTGACATCCGTGACCTGAGGTGGATAGGGTGGTGACAGTGCCTGTCATTTCACATTTAGTAATCCTCAAACAGACACACGGGGCAGTGATGGCCAGCACAGCGCTGTGCCAGAGGAAACAACGATACTGATGATGCCGTGTTGCGAATGACAAGAACTTTCTCCCACCTCTGCTTGATCCAGGAGCTTACATTGCCAGAAACTCAACAGTCACCAAATGTCAACCTGAGACAGTGGCTCTGAGTTTGTTTCACACCAGTGAAGACAAAAGATGGAGACACTTGTGGGTGTGAACCAAGGAGAAGCAAGTTTTGTAGAGAGGTACTAGGAAAATGTGAGAAACTAAGGAAATGTGAGAGAAACTCTTGAGAGTGGAAGTGATTTCCAGTAGAGGAAACGGCCACTGACCTTTGTCTACGGTCATATTTCTGAACCTGTGGGTCGCTACCCTTGGGGTTGAATGACCCTTTCATAGGGGTCAACTCATAATAGCAAAATTAAAGTTATACAGTAACAACGAAATAATGTTATGGCTAGCGGTCACCACAACACGAGAACCACTGGCCTAGGGTACCTACTGAGACTCATAATAGAAACCTGGCAAAGATTAAGGTGCTTTCATTAGTTGACCAATTAGAGGGCCCCACACTCTGGGCATGCTCCCCTGGACTAACCAGGGAGATGGCGATGCCTTATCCATATGCTGCTTGCCCTAGCATGGTGGGCAAAGCCTCTCACTCCCCTGTTAGCGCCAACCTTTACTAGCTGTTGGCTGTCAGTCTGTGAGTCATCAACCTTGTGAACGTCCAGCTGTCTGTTCTCACAGTTATGCGGTCAACTTGTAGCCGTTCAGATTCAGCTGCCCTTCTTCTTGGTTTCCTCATACTTAACTCCTGTTTGTGGGCAGTCTTGGGGGCCTCTTTCCTGAAATAGGTGGAGGATTTTTAGAAGCCATCCTTACAAGTTACTCTGTTACATTAGCTGTGTTTGAAGCATGAGTCTGTGAAGGTTGATACCACCTTGCCTATGTTCCCCCTCCCCCCCCGGGAGAGAAGACGCATGGAAGCCAGTTAGCTGGCCAGCTCACACTGGCCTTGCCTGTTATAGCCCCAATCTGTCTCTTATGAACCCAGCTTGGATATCTCATTCCCATCTGGAAGCCCTCTTATTTCTCATCCCTGATATTCCCCACCTCACCATTTTTACCTTAGCATTCCTTTGACGCCCAGCATCTGTTCTCAGTGAGGCCTGACATCGACCTCAGGCTTTCCCCTGTACCACCTACAATGAGCTTAATCCCTGCCTCACTGGTGAGAGTGACTTCTCTGGCATCCCTGCACCGCTTCCTGCAGTCGGAGCTCTGTCCTCCTTTTGGTTTCACCCTACGGAGCACTTGGAGGATAGTAAGGTCTCCCCAGCCCTTCACTTGACTCCCTAAGGGAAGCTCTGAGGTGATGCGGGGAGAATGAGCTGCTGAAGCCCAGGCCAGGCCCCTTCCATAGGGCAGAGCGCTGAGTGACCAGCGGGGAGGGCCATGCACTCTGGCTCTGCATGAGTCTGTCTTCAGCTGCCCAAGCGCATGGTGTTCTCCTCACTGCTGTGACCTCCCAGAAACAGCTTAAAGGAAGGAAAGTTCATCACAACAGGGGAGGTAGGATGGAGCCTCTCTGAGGTGGCTGAAGCAGGGAGTAATGACTCGGTCACAGGGTTGCAGATAGTACTATACAAGTATCACCTTCAGAAGTTTGCCCCCAGTGAACTACTTCCACCAGCCGGGCCCTGCCTCTCAATGTACAAACTCCCGGGGACTGGGCTTTCAAATCAAAGCCTTGGGGGACATTACAGACTTAAATGCTACAGGGAGAAGTAGGTGATCAGTGTGCCAAGGAGCGATACCTGAATTTGTAACATTGAAGGTACCCAGGTAACCTATACTTCATCATACAACCTTTTTGTTGTTGTTGAAAGAGTCTCACTATGTAACCCTGGCTGGCCTGGTGCCAGCAGGTAGCCCAGTGTAGGCCACGAACTCAAGGCAACTGATCCTCCTGCCTCAGCCTCCTGAATGCTGAGAATACAGACCTGCACTGCACCGCCTGCCTAGTCCTACTGGACAACCTTGATATGATTGTGCATTCGTGGCTCAGAATTAACTTAGTTCTCCTTGGTTCTCTCTGGGCTTCTATCCCCGGTGCAGCTGGGAACCCATTAGGTCATGCCACCCTTCATCATCTGGGAATGATGAATCGCTGGTGCGTCACCCATCACAAATAGCTAACGTTCACACATAATCCCACAGAATATATCTTTCTAGGTCATTGTATCGTGACTTTACAATGTCTTGAGATTTGAAGTGGGTAAGCAGCTTGCTAAAATGCTCTGTTCTTAGATTCGCTTCAGTGGCTGTTGATGAAGTACCTGCCAGGGCTAGACCCGGAGGCAGGCACTTCTCCTGGAGAAGACAAGCACACTGCCTGCCATGCTGAGTCTGTGATTGAGGGGGGCAGGGCTGGGATCTTAAGAGGTGTGAATGTATGAAAAACATATATAGGAGGAACCACTAAGATTCATTGTCATTCCAAAGCACCCCCAAGGCTTAACCTACACAGGTATATAAAACTTTTCTTCTAGAAGACTCTAATGTTTTATTGTTAAGATAAATAAAACAAGACCCTGTGATACAGAAGAGGTTCTCTTTGTCCCTTTCCCTGGTTCTATTCCTTTCTCTCCCTTTCTCAGCATTGTTCACCACAGTAGATTTGGGATGTAAGAACACTGATTTATGTTTTTACACTTTAACTCTGTGTGTGTCCATCAAAGTATGCAGTATCATTGGAGGTTTCCTTCTTACATGATTTGTGTGCCATGATGTGCATATGGAGGGAGAGAATAGCTTGCAGGGGGTGGGTCTTTCCTTCCACGGTGTTGGTCCTGGGGATCCAACTGGGAATCCAACTCAGGCCACTAAACTTGGCAGCAAATACTTTTAACCGCTGCGCCACGTTGCCAGCCTCTTATTTTGAATTTAAATGCCCCTCAAATACACCTTATATGCTCCTACAACTTTCTCTTTTCCTCACCATTATACTCTCAGTGCTTGTCATATTTGGTGTGCACATACCCGCACACTCTTACCTGATGTTTACCACACATCCATTGTGTTATCTTCCCCACTGGATGTGACCACTGCTGCTTAGCGCTCATGTGCGCAACACAGATGTCACGTTCAGAGCGTCTCATGGCAGCCTTTCCTGTCCTCTGGCTCTTACATTCTTTTGCCCCATCCCCTTTCTATGATGACCCCTGAGTGTTGAGGCAGAGGATGATGTCAGTGTCCCTTTTATGGCTAAGTTCCTTATTCTCAACACTCAGAACAGTTACATGTTTGCATTAACCACTGCCCACTGCAGGAAGAAACTTCTCAGATTGGAACAGCAGGGATTTGATGGCATAAGGAAGGGAAATCTGTTAGTGTGTGTGCACGCACATGTGCGTGCGTGTGTGTGTGTGCGTGCATGCATGCATGTGCATGTGTGTGTGTCTGTGTGTGTATATGTGTGTGCACGTGCATGTGTGTGTGTCTGTGTGTGTATATGTGTGTGCACGTGCATGTGTGTGTCTGTGTGTGTATGTGTGTGTGCACGTGCATGTGTGTGCACTGTAGTGTACATGTGGAGGTCAGATAATAATTTCTGGGATTCATAGGTCCTGAGGATCAGACGCAGGTTGCCAACTTTGGTGACTTTACCTACTGAGCCACCTTGCTCACTCCACAGGATCCCATTTAAAAGACTAATGCACTCATCGCTGCCATAACCAAAGACACTCATTAAATTAACAAGCAAATTTATCTTACAGATGAGATGTCCCATTGACTTTAAATACCAAAGATAAGATGGAGGGCTTCCTGCATTGGCTTAGGCTGGAATAGCAAACACAGCACAGCACACCTCTCAAAAGTGGTAGGATTCACATTCTCATTTCCCTACATCATGAACTCACTTCTGGGACCACTTCAGAGACATGGAGGGAACTGATTGTGTGTTTAGCTTAAGTGAGTCCCGTCTCAGCTCGTGTCTGAAGCCTGCCAGCAGAGCAGTGATTAGTGATTTTATGTGTGTGTATGCAAGTACATGTATGTCCACATGTTCCACACATGCATGTGAAGGCCAGAAGTCAACCTCAGGTGTTGTGAGCCACCACGTGGTTGCTGGAAATTGAACTCAGGACCTCTGGAAGAACAACCAGTGCTCTTAACCTCTGAACCATCTCTTCAGCCCTGTTTGTTTGTTTGTTTTTAATGCTGGTGTTGAGGAATATACCCAGGTCCTCATGCTTGTGCAGCCGGTACTGTACTACCTAATCCACCTGCCCGGCACCCTGTTCCACATATTGAATTCCCACAGTGCATAAGTGTTCTTCAGTTGGTAAAAGTATGTAACGGCAAGGAGGAAATCTTCTCAGTAGATGACAAGAGGGGGCAGTGCACGGAGAGACCCATTAGCCTGTGAAACATCATGGCGGCAGCATCCGTTCCAGGCAGTTAGCCCTGTGTGGGAAGGGGTGTATTAGCTATCTTCTCCTCTCTCTCTCTCAGCTCTGACAAAAAGCAATCTAATGGAGGGAAAGAATGTCTTGTCTACCACGGAAGGGAAAGCATGGTTGGAGACCTAGCTCCTGTCTTTAGATGCTGCCTGATTACCTCCTGGTGGATCACAGAGCAGAGAATGGCAATGCCTCCTCCCTCCCTCCCTCTCTCTCTCTCTCTCTCTCTCTCTCTCTCTCTCTCTCTGTTTCTCCACCCCCTTTCCCCAACTCCTTCTCTCTGTCTCCCTCTCACTGTCCTTCCTCACTCTCTTCCTTCCAGCCCCCAGTCCATAGTGCTGTGTATATTGAGACAGATATTCTTCCCCCCTCACTCTTTCCAAGTGACACACTCACAGACACACCCACAGACAAATCCCAGGAAAGACCCAGGATCCAGGGCCTATGTTTTTTCTTTCTTGTTTTCTGTGTTTTTGTTTTGAAACAGAGCCTTACAATGTAACTATCTTAGTTTGGGTTTTTATTGCTGTGAAGAGACACCATGGCCACAATAACTCTTATGAAGAAAACATTTAACTGGGTGGCTTATACTTCAGAGGTCCAGTCCATTATCATCATGACAGGGAGCATGGCGACATGCAGGCAGACATGGTACTGGAGCTGAGAGTCCTACATCTTGCAGGCAACAGGAAGTAGACTATCACACTGAGGGGAGCTTGAGCAAAAGAGACCCCAAAGTCACCCCACAGTGACATACTTTTTCCAACAAGCCCACACCTCCTAATAGTGCCTCTCCCTTTAGAGGTCATTTTTTAAAAAAAACATCACATTCCCTGGTGTACAGCCACAACATAATGCAAAAAATGCATTCAGTACAACTTCAAAAATCTCTATCGTCTATTACAGTCTCAAACTTGTTTCAAAGTCCAAAGTCTCTTTTGAGATGCATGGCGATGTCTTAACTGTAATCCTCCTGTAAAAATCAAAATAAAAAAGCAGAGCACATACTTCCAACATGGCACAGGATATGCATTATCATTCCAAAATATAGGGAAGGGAAGATAGCAAGGAAATACTGGAAAAAAGCAAGGTCAAAAACCACCTAGGCAAACTCCAAACTCTGCAGCTCCATGTCTGATGTAAAATGCCATTCAGATCTCCAACTCTGTTCAGGTTTGTTGTCTGCAATATGCTTCTTCCTCCTGGGCTGGTTCCACTCCCTGTTAGCAGCAGGTATCCCATGACTCTGGCATTTCTAACGTCTAGGGCTCTCCAAGGCAATCCAGACTTCAACCTCACAGCTTCACCCTATGGTCTCTCTACTATGCCTCAATTCAGGGACACCCCGGACACATGCCTGGCCTCTGCAGCATTCCTTAAGTGTGGAGGAAATTTCCATAACTCAGTTATTCTATCTGTGATTCTAAGGCCAAAATCATATGGCCGAAGTTCTGCTGCTTATTGGGACTGGAACATGGTCCCCTTGTTCAGTTACATCTTCACCAGCTTTCTGTCTTTCACCTCCTAAGCTTGGCTGTCCTGAAACTTGCTTTGTAGACCAGGCTAGCCCCAGATGCAGAGATCCACCAGCCTCTGCCTTCCTAGTCCTGGGAATAAAGGTGTGCCCTTCCGCACCCTGTCCTAAGATTTTCTTTAGTTTCTTTCCACAAATTGAAAATCTAGCTGGGTGGGACCTTGCCCTAAAGTCTCCACTCCCTTTTATTTCATTTCTTAATCTGTTTGTCTCCTTG
>JAQHUG010000030.1:3688137-3704915 GCA_028555095.1 Dicrostonyx torquatus
AAAAAAAAGAAGTAGGGTTGGAAAGATTGTAAGAGACGGAGAAACAAGAAATCTGCTGTGAGGTACTTAGTATCTTCTGAATATGACAGGGGAGCTACATCCATGAAATTTCAACAACAGTTGCATTAAAAAAAAAAAGCCAGCACAAATGTCAGGGCATGACAGGCAGAGCTGTCACTGGGCCATCCACATTCATGCAGGAGTGTGAAACCTGGGTTGACAGCAGCTCATCTGCCACCACTGCCGCTCTGTAGACCAGGCTGGCCTCGAACTCACAGAGATCCGCCTGCCTCTGCCTCCCGAGTGCTGGGATTAAAGGCATGCGCCACCACCGCCCGGCTTAATATTGTTTTTGAGATAGGGTTTCTCTGTGTAGCCCCGGCTGTCCTGGAGCTCACTCTGTAGAGCAGGTTTGTCCCCCACCTCAGAGATCTGCCCACCTTTGCCTTCCACGTGCTGCGAGTGCAGGTGTGCATCACTGCTCTCGGCTCAGGAGGGGAAACTGGAAGTGGGGCTGCCTTTGGTCTTGGGGTTGTCCTATCACCCAGAAGCTGAGGATGTGCCATTGTGAATAAACCCTGGCCAAGCCCTGTTCTCCAGCCGCAGCGTTGGCTCCCATGGTTCTAGCTCAGCGCCAGAGGTCACCACGCAGAAGTTCTGCCTGTTGGTGTTCTCCTGCCTATGGCTCCTCAGAGGCAGTTGTGGGTACCAACAACTCCTGGCTTCCTCAAGCACCGGCAGGAGCTCAGCATCCTTTTGATTTCTGCAAGGGGTGGTGGGGACAGCTGGAAGCTGCTCTCTAATCTCCCTGGGACTCTAGTGGCAGAGTTCGGAGAGGGAACAGCAGAGGTCCTGTGGAGCTCAGACATGCCAGGGTGGCAGCAAGGGGAGCCCACCATGGAAGGAGGGTGAAGAAGAAGCATGCAGCACCTGCTCTCCTTGCTTGTGTGTCAGCTCCTTGTCACCACGGAACCATGGGCCTTTGCTCTCTTGCTCCCGAGGTTGCTGTAATTATGGGGTTTCCTGAAGGCCATCCTGAAGGCAAGAATGGCTGAGGATGTCACCTCAGCCACTCAATGGAAGACATGTGGTGTGTCTTGCTGTTGGCCCACAAATCCCCGAGCACAGTGTTTGTGTGGGGAAGCACCTGTGCAGCGCCAGCAGCCTGTTCCCCAGTCAGACAGCTGGTGATTACAAGCATTTTGTATTCAAAATGTTGTCAAACACACCCTTAAAGTGTCCTACTAATGACGGGAGTTATTAATGTCATGTTATTAAGGACATGTAGAGAGGAGCCAAACATCAAGTAACGTGCCAAAGAAGAAGAAGAAATAAAAACCCAACCGAGGGATCCAGTTGGTAGCCACAAAACCCAACTTTTTATTGAAGAATAACACACGTACAGAAAAGCACCCGAAAGTAGACAGCTGGGAGAGCTTTCACAAACTAAACATATCAAGATGACAGGCAGCTAGATACAGAGACAGAACATTCCAGAAGCCTCTCGTGCCCCCCTCTGTTGCCCCTTTGAGAGCAGCTACTGTTCCTCCTTGAGTCAGCATGGGTTGGCCTGCCGGCCTGCGCTGTGTGAAAATGGAATGGTAGGCTTGGACATGCCTCTCAGTGAGCTGTGGGTGGAGCTAAGACAGCCCTTTCTGCGGCTGTGCAGGAGTCCACCAGGGGAACGACCCTCATCAGCTTAGCCCTGCAACACGGGCAGAAGGGGTTACTGTGACCAGGGCTCCCGTGGACACTCCAGCACATTCCTTCTGACGGTATGTACTCGGGAGTGGAGTGGAGCTCACACAACATTTGCATCCAAATGAGGATATTTCAGGGAATAATGAGTTTACCGGATGGATCTCACAGACTCTGGGAGTTAACAAATCTGGGGCTAAGTAGAGAGAAGTTGGGAGCGAGAAAGCTCAATGGATTCCAGGAGTGGCACGGGAGTGTCTTCCCAGGACAGGTACTAGTGGGCACACCATCCACAGGAGAACGTAAGAAAGATGGCTGGAAACGGGGGACAGTAGAACAGAGACAGTTTGGCAGGAGATTAAAGCACACTGTTCTCCCGACCTATTTTGCCACCCTTGGTGCTGTCCCACTTCCTGGACTTTTGCGGATCATGATGTACTCTGTCAGGTTAATGATGACAACATGGGCCACAGAATAAAGAGATCTTGTTTTAGCCCAACAAAGCCTCACAGAATCTTAGCCTCTGATCTCATGTACAGTAGTAAAACTTAGAACGGTTTCCACAAAAGCTGCAAGAGAGGGGAGCAAGGCACAAACCCATGATCATATGATACGATGATAATGGCCTCCGCGGAGGTCATTTTCCATTCCTCCTCATCAGAAGCATGGGATCTATGAAGTCACATACTCTTCCCAACATTATAGGTTGTCATCTAGCATATATTGGTTTTCAAGGATAATCAGAGCCTTACGTAGTTTCTGCCCTGGTAGAAGAACAAGAGGGGTAATTAACATTGTCTGTAGTTTGCTGGTTAGAACAGCTTGGCACACAATGGCTTGCCCAGCAACACAGCAAGCCTCTCTGAGAGTCAGAGGAGCGGCAATTTCCAAACATCTACAAAGCAAACGTCCTCACTAGACCTCAGCAGCCGTGCCTTTATCAGGAGGGCATGGGGGTACTCTAGGTGGGGCCCACAGCCTTGTGTTGGGAACTCCCAGGGTTTACTGCCATCTGGTCTTGGAGATCACAAATGGCCAGAATCTAGGTTTGTGAGACTTCTCCCACAAAGGTGGGAGAGAGGGTACAGTTGGTGCGCAAACGTGTTTGCTTCCTTCCTGGTGTGCAGTTATGATTGTTTGTGGTGCTGTATACCGCAACAGGCGGCCACATTTTAGGGTTCAGGAAGAGCTTTAGGGATGGACTACCCACGTGTGGAAGTTGTGGTTTGCCTGCACTCTGTCTGCAGCCTTGAACAAACATCATTGCTCTGCCCCCTGGATACTCTAAGACAGACGCACCCGGTAATGTTTACCGTTAGAACAGCGATGTTAGCAGCTGTCACGTCTCAGATCTGACTCACTCTGATCCACTACCTCAGGGCAGGGAGGACTCTGCTGAGACTCCACAGGGCCCAGAACCGTACTCCTCGCCTTACTAGAGACACCAAGCAGGAGGAAGCAGGCAGTAAGAGGACTGATGTGGTGGCCGGTGGGGATGTCCTGGGGAGTATCTACAGTCAAGGCTGCCTTGGTGTCTATACCACAAATGCATTTTCAGAAGCATCAACTCTGGAATGTTCAGTGAGAAGCAGGTGGAGACATTAGCCATAGACAGGGCCTGGCACACGGCCCCTGAAGACACCTATGATAGAGATGCCAGAGGAGAAAGAGACCTCACCCTCACATATGGCTGGCCAATATGCTCTCATTTGATACTGAATCACAGTGTGTGGGGGACACTTGGACATGGTTTTGGTTTCAATGAATTACACTGAAATTTATTAACTGGATATATCTACAATTGGAAATTAATATTTAAAAATTGTAGACCCTTAAATCTACACTTTTACATGGCACATTTGTTATTGGCTATAAAAAAACGACTGTTTTCTTCTCTATGGATGGAAATAACAAAAAATGAAACAAAAAAGAAGAAGAAGAAACAGTATCATGAAGAAAATACAGTAAACCGAGATGGGCCCAGATGACGATTGGCTGGACAGAGATGGGGTGTGTGTGGGTGGCATGCCTCTACACGGGAACGTGCACGGTCTCTACACGGGACTTTTACCGCAGGAAAGGGCCTGCTTCATCACCACGGGTGTTAAAGAATGGTGCAGAAGAACTTCTTCTCCCTGAAGGGGTTTTCCGAGGCAGGCACTGGGATGATGAGGGGGTCCTCCCGCACGTGGGCTTCACAGTAGGCCAGGAGGTCCGAGGCCGCTTGGGAGACCTGCGGGGACACAGCACAGGTGCTTGGTTAAAGGTATTCACAGAGTGGGTCCAGGCTGAGGTCCACAGGAAGAGTGGCCACGGCCAAAGTCAGGCCGAATGGTGCGCGAGATCAAGCAACGCTAGGGGCTGGCAGTTTTGGGTAGAAGCGGGGTGATGGACTCGCTCCCTACAGTGCAAGGTCATGGTACAGAGAGCTGAGAATACGCTGAGGGTGTGGCTCAGGAGTAGTGCTCTTGCCTAGCATGGACTCAATCCCACCTTCGACAAGTGAGCAGAGAGAACAGAGCAGAGTAAACTCACAGAGACTCTGCAAAGCCATTTCTGTAAGAACAACACAGAAGCTATTCCTAGCCCAGCCAGGCTGATTTTACTTCTTAGTACTGGTTTTTCTACAGTCTACTCTCATGGCCAAACCAGGAGAGATACTCTGTCCCCAGTTTGAGTCCAGATAAAGAGCTGGGTGCTCACAAAGAGGGAGATGCTATGTCCTTTAATGTGGTCTGCCACCAGCAGGTGTGGCCCAGATTTAGGGTGGGTATTCTGACCTCGAATGATCCAGACTTAGGATGGGGTCTTCCCACCTCAAAAGATCTACTCAAGAAAATCCCTCCCTGCTTGGGTCTTAGTTGGTTCCAGATGTTATATACATTGTTATATACATTGATAAACTGAGGTTGGCCATCACAAGAAGGGAGGGGAGAATATCCTAAGGCCCTGTCCCAGCCAGCCACAAAACCCTCTTTGGAGTTTTCCCACCTTTGGTCCTCAGAATCTTTTGCTGATTTCCAACCCAGACCTGTCTGTGTCGGTGATAGCCTGATTGCCACAGGTAATGCCTGCAGACACAAGTTGATTTTTTTTTTCCTCTCAAATAAAATAACTATACATTGAGTGGATGAGTCCAGTCCAATCCCGACAAATGCTACGTTTGCTGGGAGTATGGAATGAGAAAGGATCTGTTTGTATCACTCTTTCTTCCTAGAAATAAATCCTGCCTTCCTTGGGGCTTTGTTAGGTATTTTTCCACAGCATTAAGAAAAATTAAGTTAATGGGAAAAGGAAAACCAGTCAGCTGATGAGAGGGCAAGACGGCCAGGTCAAACAGCCCAAATGGACTCCTCCAGGAGTTTCCCTGTAGTGTAGAACAGAGGTAAGGATCCCAGGAGTTGCCAGAGGGGCGGTTGGGTAGACAAACTGCCTTCCCACATTGGTGGCTGTAGCTGGACAGAGACGGCTTTTCATCCTGGTGGAGGTGGGCATGACTGACAGAAAGAAATCGGTATTTACTTTGAACTTTAGAGCAGGCATATGCACGCAGGTCCTCTCTTTCTGTGCCACAGCTACGTCCCATCACCCTCACTGTGTGACTCCTGATCTGTGTGTCCATCAGAATCGTCTCTATGCCCCATACTCCCATCCCTTGTCGTGGCTAAACATGCAAACTTGGTCTTCCCCTGGGAAATTCCCATCTCGATGTGCAGTTAGTTAGGATTTAAAAAGCCAACTATGTTATTAAAGGTAGAACCACAGACTACAGGTAAAGCAAGCTTAGAGACATAAAACACCCCTGGATATCACTAATCCGGAGGTCAGAGAAGGTGAGTTCCTTGCCGGAGATCACATACAAGTTTTGAAGTGGGAGCAAGATAAAAAGCCCAAGGTTGGGGATGCAGATCCAACTAACCCAAGTGACAAGAGTTCAAACTGGCCCCTTGGGTCATTCTGCCATCCCCCAAAATGACCCTGTTATCATACCTTTTATCTCATCCAGGAAGTGTTTACTGAGCATCTGTCTACCTTGCTGAGCTAATTGAGAAGATGCCAGGGGTAAACCAAGACACTAGAGCCAAGCAAGAAGACTCAAATAACAAAGCCACCACAGACATCTGTTGAAGAGTCATAGATGTGGAGGCAGAGGACTGGCCATAGGTCTTTGCCTTTGTGCACAATCCAGCTGCTGACCTGCAGCTGGCTTGTGAGTAACCAGGGCAACCAGGGCAGCTTTCCTGTCCCTTGACCACTTTACCTTTATATGCAACCAGCAGCACAAACACTCTGTGTGTGTGTGTGTGTGTGTGTGTAGGGGTGGCGTTTATTCTAGCTTAACTGAGAACAACTCCAGGTTCAAATTTATCACAGGCAAGGCATGAGGTGGTTAGGATGGGGGGGGGGGAATTTGTGTGTGTGTGTGTTTATGTGTGTGTGTGTGTGTGTGTGTGTGTGCCCGGTGGAAGAACTGCAAGATCCAAGCTCCTCTCTCACCCCCGTGTCTACAACACTGGCAATTATGCTGGGTGTCTGTTCCGTCCAGCTCTGAGCAGGTTCTATCTGGTTCTATCTAGACTTTTTTTCTGTCCTGTCACAAAAGTGAGGCTATCACGCTCCTTTTAAGAGAAAAAGTTGTTCTTAGGTCACTTTTTTTTTCTTCTGGTGGTGGTATTTTTAGAGACAGGGTTTCTCTGTGTAGCCTTGGCTATCCTGGAACACACTTTGCAGACTGGGCTGTCCTCAAACTCATAGAGATGCCCCTGCCTCCCTGGTGCTGGGATGAAAAGCATACACCTACCACCACGGCTATTAGGTAGCCTCTTTTTCATCTGTTTTTTTTCCAGACTGTAGCTGCATCTATTCAGCCATAACTGTACTTCTGGATAGAATCCCATTTGCACACCTGAATGGCCCAACAGAATCTGCACAGAGGTAGACTCAGTACCAAGGAGAGGCACTTGGTGTAAGAGCACAGGTGTGTGGACATGGGTTGGCCCCGCACTGTGCCAGTTTTCTGGATGGACTCAGAATTACTGACACATGGATGATGGACTCAGAATTACTGACATGTGGATGTTGGACTCAGAATTACTGACACGTGGATGTTGGACTCAGAATTACTGACACGTGGATGATGGACTCAGAATTACTGACACGTGGATGTTGGACTCAGAATTACTGACACGTGGTTGTTGGACTTTGAAAGTGAGTTTCAAAACTCACTTGAAAAGTTAAGGGTGCTCACAAAAGGATCACGTGACCCCGACCCCGACCCCTCCCAACAGGCTATAATGTTACTGCAGGACAGAGCTCCTGACAGGGAGAAGAGATTAGCCTGAGTTTTCTCCTGCCTTGCCTTTAATGGCTTGCCTTCCCATCATGTTATGACACAGCTTAGGGACCTGGCCAGGCACAGTTCCTTACTTTTAGACTTCTAGCTCCAAAGCTGTGAGAAACACCTTCCTTCCCTCCTTCCTCTCTTCCTTTGTCCTCCCTCCCTGCTTCCCTTCCAATCTTTCCTTCTTTTCTTTCTTTCTCCTTCCTTATCCCCCATCTTCTATTTTCCAATTCCAAATTCTTTATTGGACTTACCTTTTGCTCAAACAATTACACTGTAAAGAATGACCTACTTAGCCTAGGCGCATCTAATGCAGTGTCAATTATTTTGATCAAGGGAATTTCTACCTTAACAAGGCCCCCTCAGTTCACACAATAGTGTCCAAAGTCTATTCATGTCGGTATAAGCAAAGCACCTTGAACATCTGCCAGTGCTCGCTACACTGTGTTCAGAGTAGATAAACACGGTAAAGACTGTTTTCAGGCATGGAACATTACACACAAAAGATGCCATCATGGCTGTGGTGGTTATAATTTAGAATCACAGAGGAGACACACCCAAAGGTGTGTCTATGAAGGTGTTTCAAGAGAGGTTTGACTGAGGTGGGATGGCCCAGACGGAGTGGTACTCTCCCATGAACTGGGGTCCTAGACGGAACAGAAAAGAGAACATGAGCTGGGTTCCAGCCTTGGTCTCTCTCTGCTTCCTGATGGCTAGTGTGATGTGACCAGCTGCTTCATGCTCCTGTGCCTTCCCATCCTGACGGGCTGGGTGTGCACGCCATGAGCCCTTCCCTATGTTGGCTCATCAGGTATTTTTGTCATAGCCATGAAGAAAGTAATACACTGGCCCACAGTGTTCCATCCCAGCTTTAATTAGCCTAACTGCTGCCAGGACCAAAGGAGGTTTTTCTTAATTAGAATTAGATTGATTTTTGTGGCTTAAGGTTTCCTTCCTGCAAGATATGGGTGGCAGACAGTGCCAGATGCCAAAACATCTGCTGCTTCGGAAACAAAGCAGATAATCTGCAAGATAAAATTTTATCGTGGTAGAAAACTGACAACTGCCTTCTTGCTGATGCTTTCTTATTGAGCATTGAGATCACTGGGATGAGCTGCCCTGAGAATCCCTGCCTCCCACCTCAGCATCCAGCTGTTAGGGTTGTAAGACAGCAGATGCTCAGAGAAATGGGTAGCCTGGGAACAACTGTGGAATTTTCCCATTGCATTTCAGAGTAAAAGAGGTGATTAAAACAGCCCAAGTTAGCGCATAATGCTGTTAGTTGCACTATAATTACCAGCTTCAATGACGGGAGAAAATGTTGCAATTACTATAGTCACATTCCATGACAAGACACATGACATAATTACTGCTCTCACTGTGACACCCACTGCACTTTTATTGTGCATTCGAAGCCAAGAGGACACCTACTTCTCAGCAGTCTTGATCTATTGAACAACATAGAATCGATGGAGAGCATCTTGGTGGGCTTTGTCTGTTCTTCCCTCCACCCCCAGAAAACAAAGCCATGACAGGGTTAAGAATGCAGTCAGGCTTAATCAGCATGCAGCAATGGTATCTTCTCTAAGATCAGACCTGGTGCACACTCCAACAGAGGCTACCACATACCCTTAGTCCCACAGGGATCTTCGGGACATCACAAGTACATATCTTGCCTCTGAGTTCTGAGCAAATTCCTGTGCTTTTCTTTTTTCCAAACTCAGACATAGTTGAGCCCAACACACCAGCCCCTGAGAACAGTCTCTAATCATTGCCCAGCATGGCTTTCCACAGCTTCCAGAGCCCTGAAGGAAATCCCTAGCTGTTGGGAAATGGTCCATATGGGGAAGTGAGTTCTGCTGCACAGGAGGTCCTGTCCTGAGGGAGGGAGAATCTTTTTCCCCTAGAGAGCATCTGGAAGGGGTAAAGGATAGCCATTGTCATCACCATAACTGCTTTTCCTCCATATCAAAAGCTGGTTGCACCCTGGGAATCATAAATGTGAGAGTTAGGTTAATACCACCAAGTTCACTCAGTGAGCACTGTTTTTCCACAGCCACCACAGGACCAACAAGCCCCAGCTTGTGTAGCCTACAATTGACCCACATGTACCCTGCATCTTGACTTAACCAAACCCTTTCAACAGGTGGACAGATGTCCCTCCCATCTGATCGGAAAACTCTCAATCTTCATGATTTCCTAGTTTTCTACAAAGAAAGCTGTAACCCAAAAAACTAGGCAGGGCGATGCATGCCTGTAACTCCAATACTCAGGAGGCTGAAGTCAGATGGCAAGAACAAGAATCTGCCTAAGAGGAAACAAAACAACCAAAAGCCACAATTCAAGCATTTCACACTTTCTCAGGAGAGAAATTACATGGCAAGGCAAGCCACCAAGGCCAAGGATGAATGCTGCAAGGACCTGCCTTGGTCGGTAGAAGCTTCATTTTCCTAGGAAAAACCAATGAGCCCCCGACTTAGTCTCAGTGGGCACTGACACTCCCTGTCCTCCTGACTGGACATGGCACACACCACACAGTCCTGACAGCGTCAGTGGGCATTGACACTCCCTGTGTTCTTGACTGGACATGGCACACACCACACAGTCCTGACAGCCTCAGTGGGCACTGACACTCCCTGTCTTCTTGACTGGACACAGCACACACCACACAGTCCTGACAGCCTCAGTGGGGACTGACACTCCCTGTCCTCCTGACTGGACACGGCATACACCACACAGTCCTGACAGCCTCAGTGGGCACTGACATTCCCTGTCCTCCTGACTGGACACGGCACATGCTACAGAGCCCTGACGGCCTCAGGGGAAATGGACATTCCCTGTCTTCTTGACTGGACACGGCACATGCTACACAGTCCTGACAGCCTCAGTGGGCACTGACATCCCCTGTCTTCTTGACTGGACACGGCACATGCTACACAGCCTTGACAGCCTCAGTAGACACTGTCAGGTCTTGTCCTGCTGTCAGAACATACCCCGCACAGATAGGCCATCTAGTTTTCCCTTGTGCAAGTGGCAGCAGTTCCTACTGCACAGCAGATGCCACCCTGGGGCTGCTGTGAGTCCTGTACCCATGCAGTCACTCTCTTGTAGGACAGCACATGGCCTGCCCTGCTCTATGTCACCCTGGGGCTGCTGTGAGTCCTGTACCCATGCAGTCACTCTCTTGTAGGACAGCACATGGCCTGCCCTGCTCTTTGGTTTCCTTAAGGCTGTTCTCTTCTTATCTGATCTTTATTCTAGAATCGCTGACCACCCTTACCTCGGTCTTACCAGATGGCTTTTTCTGGTTTGAATTTAGAAGCTGGGAGGGGGCATAAAACACATTTTGCTCTTTCTAAAGAGTGCCACCTGGTGTCATGGCAAGTGCTTAGGAGAAGGCTGGGACAGCAAGGGTAAGAAGTATTGAAGTCTCATTCACTAAAGAGGAGTCATGAAAAACTCAGGCTCAAACTCAGGTGTGGAGAAGTCTAAAGCTTGATCTCATGGTGTTTGCTCAGAAAAGATCTGTACCAGGTAGCTTATCCACCCCGAAGAAACCAGCGGGCACAATTCTAGCTCAACTGAGGCTCGAATTTTGAACATACTGTCCATTTTTATGTAGACCACTTACATGAAAAGATGGCCATGTTTCCTGCTAGGCCGTCAGCACCTGTGACAACACGGAAGATGATACAGAGCCTATGAAGAGCACACATGCAAATGCTTGCTCACGAGCCAGCTGCCAGGTTGGAGTGGGAGGCTTAGCTGGCGATGAGACTTCATGTGGAAAGAGGATTCCTTCTATTTACTGAGCTGTGTGGTTACTGCTGTCCTGGTGGCAGCATACTCCTTCCAAAGACCTTCATGTCTAGAAGGAACCTCACCCTCAGGGACATAGTGTCACCTTCGTGAAGGAGGTGATTCTGGGAAAGAATCACACTACTGAAGTAATTTTACTGTGCTCAGCATGTGTGATGGTTAATATTGATTATCAACCTGATTGGACTGAGCAATACCAGGAGAGTAGGCACTGAGGCACAACTCTGGCCATACCTGTGGGTGTACTATCAAGTGTTTCAATCCACTTACAGAATCAGAATTTGAATAGCCTATTGGGAAGTAGCAGAGCCTGGTTTAGAAAGTAGATGTCGTTATGGGGCGGGTGTGTGTTGAAGGATGCATTTGACTCTGGTCCCTTCCCGCTGCTTCCCCTGCTTCCTGAAGACAGAGTGACTAAACACTGCAGGCCACTCTGGGGCATCCCTCCATCTGTGGTCGCACCATGGTTCCACATGCTCTGGAGAGCTCTTTTCCTCTCGTGTCCCACAGAGCCATGTCATTATCTGCAGTGTTGATGTAGGACAGCTGGTGCCTACTGAGCGACAGTTATCTTCATTTTTAACACCTTAGAGATACTCTAAGGATCTGCTTGCTGCCCACTGTGCCCTTAGCACAAATTCCTAGAAGTGATAGTTCCAGGCTCTAGAGCATGCATGACGAACATGTTGGTAAATACTGCAATCTGCCTGTCAGGGAAACTGTCAATTTCTATTCCAGACAGCCAAAGAGCTGCTCACCCCACTGCTCTTATGAGATGTGGATTGAAAATGCCTCACTTAACATTAGTGCAGCCATGACACGCTGCAGACTAACTATACTGGGACTACACCTCACCCTTACAATAACCAGGGAAAGCAACAAACTGTGCCCTGTGGGGGACCAATCAGAACTGAGACAAACAAGTACTAGATACTCTAAAACATTAAGAATAGCTTACCTAACTTGTATATAGGCTGCCAATCTCCTTACAGCAACACCAGTACCAATACCTGCTTGACAAGACCTCTGTTACCCTACTCCTGGTCAGTCATCTGAATCTAGAATTTCCCTATCCCCAGCCCCCATCCTTTAGTCCTTACAAACCCTGTCATAGCTGAGCTCAATCTTCTCCCCAATCCAACCACTGTATTGGAATGGATGGAGAGCCCTAGCTCAAGCTTGCAATAAAGGCTTTTTCTTTTGCATATTAACTTGGACTCCTGGTGGCCTCTGGGGGGCCCATGACATGGACATAACAGATTTTGTGGTATCACTAGACAGGACTTTCTCAAATTCCCATGCTACAAACATGGACTCCCATCTTCCAAGTGCTTTTATGGTTCATTTGTTAAATTTAAATCTTTGCTTTCTAAGATAGGTTGTAAATGAATTTGCAGTGATCCTCCTGTTTCAGCCTCCTGATTGCTGGAATTAGAGGTGTATACCACACACAGATTAGATATTAGGCTGGAGAGCTGGATCAGTGCTAAGAGTGCGTGTTTTGAAATCATGAGAACAGGATCTGGGACCCAGGATCACAGTATCCACATATCCACTGGGCAGACAGTTCAAATTCCTCTGCCATTTATTTGGATAAATTAGTGAACGGGCACCTTTGTCTTCTGGCCTGAGTGCCAGCAACATTATCAACAGCACTGTCCCCAGTCTAAGAACTTGTTCCCACTCATCTGGACCATGGAACTCTGGGCACATGCTGAGTCTGCCTTTGAGACTTCTTATTCTGTTCCAGTGATATGTCTACTGCTGAAGGAAGCTGGACATGGCTATGCATTCTGACTTTTACTGCTTCCAGAGGAAGGAAACATCTGAGCGGTTTCCTTCTCAAACAAATTACTTAAAAAACAAACAAACAAACTAAAAACTTCCTAGGCAGTCTCACGTCTTTCATCTAACAGAACTTTAGGATAACTTGAAGTTTAAATTCAAAATAGAATTTCTGCTAAACTGAATCTATGTTTTAATTGACAATATTTTCCAATACTGACTGCCTGTTCTAGAACAAGGCATTCTGTCATTCAGATCTTTTTTCATACCCTTTCCTTAAGTATTTTTAAAAATAAAATAGGACTTGTCCATATACAGATATTCTAAAAGCCACATTCCCAGCTTTAGTTGCCTGTGGGTGACAGAATGCCTGCCATAAACAATAAAAAGAAGAAAGACTTATTTTGGCTTACAGTCAGAGGGCTCAGTCCATAGTCACTTGGCTCCATGTGCTTTGGCAGAACCTGATGGACAGGCTTCTTCCTCTTGTGGTGGACAAGAATCAGAGGGCACAGGAACATCTCCTACTCCCTCAGTGAGTTCCTGCCTCAGCCTTCCAAAACAGGACCGCCATCTGATGACCAAGCACCCAAGACACAGCCATGGCGGCCATTCACACCCAAGCCGGAATGCTCACGTTCAGGAGACAGTTTTGAAAGGGCTTCCGGTGTGATTCCCACTCCTGCTGCCATTAAGTGCTGTGCTGTTAAGGGCACAGTCTCCATGGCTACTGCTTTGCAGGGTTGATGCCTGTGGAGAGGCATCCGTGGGGTCCTTCTGGAAAAAGAATTTTATTTATTCTTCTTTACGAAACAAAGCATGAGAAAATGTTGGTACGGATAGGCAAATTGAGTAATAGTCCTTGTGGATCAACTAAACAGAAAGAAGTATGTTAATACAGGAAGTTCAGCTAACACATTATCTCTCCTGTGTTTACTCAGGTTTTGTTCTACGCGCTTTTCATATCATTAGATCATATGGCTAAAGTACATCAGGGAAAAGTAAGTTGCTGTGTCATTTTGCATTCCCACTAGCAAGGGACAACAATTCATTATTCCATATTCTTACCAGTATTTGATTTTGTCAGCTCCCTCCTATGATTTAGCTATTCTAATGGTATGTAATAGCATCTCATGGTTATAATATGCAATTCTTAAAAGACATATCACATTGGACATGTTTTCACATGCTTGCTTACCATTTGTACATGTGCTGGGATAACACGTGCACACTAACATGCATAGTCCTTTTTTTTTTTTGTAAAAATCATGGGTTCTGGGGAGTGAACTTGGGTCCTGTGCTTATTTGCAAGCAATTTATTGAGCTATCTCCTCATTCCATATTTATCATTTTTGCATCATCTTTGGTGAGATACCTATTCAGATGTCTTCTCCCTTTTTTTGGTTTGCTTTTTTGAGACAATCCCATGTGGCCCAGGCTAGCCCTGAATTCACTATGTATTTGATGATGATCTTGGTCTCCTACCCTTCTGCTCCAGTTCCCAAATGCGAGGGTTTAGGTGGGCAGCACCCTGTCTGAGTTCTGCCCATTTAAAAATGTGGTTGCTTTTAATTACTGGATTTTAAGAGTTTGTTGTATATTTTGGATATGTCTTTTAACAGATATGTACACTGCACATATTGTCTTCTAGGGCAGCTTGTCTGGGGTGTTTTGAGAAGCTTCAAGAACTAATGAAGTATGGCTTACCAGACTGTCTTGGGTTATGTTAGTTCTATGGAAACAGTCAAATCCAAGGCCGACCAGACGTCCCCCTACATCACCCTAGATTTACAGCTATGTCTTCATGTTTCTGCCTATGCCTCATCTTGAGTTAATGTCTGTGTCTAGATCCTTGTGTGTGTGTGCACGCACACGTGCATGTGAGTTACTTGATACTTCTTGTTGAAAAGATCATCTTTGCCCTCTGTAAATGATCTGTTGACTGTATTTATGAGGGCTCATTTCTATGTTCTGGTCTAGATCTATGTGTCTAGCCTTTCACTCACATCCTACTGTCTTGGTTACTATTGCCGTAGAAGGTACCAGACGGCTGCACTCCTCCTCCATCTCTTCCTTCTCCACTACTCTGCCACAGCCTCCTCCTCCTTGACCTACTTTATTGGTTACTCTGAGTCTTTTATTTTTACATATAAACTTTAGAACCAGCCTGTAAATATTCACAAAATAACTTCCTTAGATTTTGACCGAGATTATACTGAATCTACAGGCCAAGTCTGGAAGATACCTTAACAATACTGTCTTCCCATTGATGAACATGGGATATCTCCCCATTTATCCAGATATTTAATTTTATGTTTATAGTTTTCTTCACCTAGATATTGTACATAGCTGGTATAATTTTCTCATTTTTAAAAAAATCTCAGCTGGCCAATGGTGGCACATGCCTCTAATCCCAGCACACGGGAGGCAGAGGTAGATGGATCTCTGTGAGTTCAAGAGATCTACAGAGCAAGTTCCAGGAGAGCCAGAGCTATTACACAGAGAAAGCCTGTCTCAGAAAGAAAAACAAAGAAAAACAAACAAACAAAAATCCCTGTTACTTCAGGGATGCAAAATATGTTGTTCTTTAAAAATTAAATCAGAAACTGTATTAGTTAGGGTTCTCTAGAGTCACAGAAATTATGAATCTCCCTCCCTCCCCTGCTCTCCACATGTGTGTGTGTGCACACACACATAATTTATTGGAATTCCTACAGCCCAACTAATCCAACAAAGTCTAGCTGTGAGCAGAAAGTCCAGGAATCTAATAATTCCTCAGTCCCACAAGGTTGGGTGTCTCCGCTGGTCTTCTGTATATGCTGGAATCCTGAAGGAGTAGCCTCCAATGCCAGTGAAGGAACGGATGTGCTGGCAAGGTGAGGACAAGCAGGAAAAGAGCAAAACCTTCCTTCTTCCATGTCCTTATACAGGCTTCCAGCAGAAGGTGTGGCCCAGATTTAAGGTGTGTCTTCCCCTGCCTCAAGATCCAGACCAGAGGTGTGAATTCCTATCTCAAAGGTCTGGACTAGAAGTGGATTGACCCATTTCAAACCAAGCAGAAAATCTCTCCATTTCCAGATTGTAGTTCATTTTAGATAGTCAAGTTGACAACCTAGAAGAGCCATCACAGAACCTATATTGGATTTTCTACTTAATGTTTACAAGCATACATATTTGGAATTTCTTCTACTATCTTTGCTTTTGTTTCTCAAATTTTATGTACTCTTTGTTGTTTTATAGCTTATGTATTATTTCTCATCCACCAGTAATTCTGAAGTAATATTTTTATAGCTTTATTATGCTTAAATATGTTAATAAACTTCAGAAATGAAGTTGTTGTTTGGGTGGAAAGGGGCTGGGGTGAAGCAATAACCCAAACAGTGTATCTTCTGCTTCACTCCTAAGAATTAGGAAACTAGGCACACTGGGCAGTTGCTACACGTTCTGTTCCTCCGACAATGAACCCTTTCTCTCATTAAAGGGATTATTTCGTGATGATCTCCAGTATGGAAAGCGTATGGCTTCTTCCAATAAGGTCTGAATACCTTGCAACTTGGGCACAAGCATGCATCCTTCATTCTGTCAGACACACGTGTTCCCTGCTCTGACTAGTGATCCAAGGAGGAAGGCATGGGGAGCCATGGTCCAGGGCATGTCAGCAGCCCTAGGTGGAGGAGGGAGTCCTCAGCTCGGCAGAGGACATTCCTTTGGGTGAACCTCCTGTGGAGCAGTGGGGACCTACTTCCCAGGAGCAGAAGTTCAGGTTCAGGCTCTCTAGTCAACATCTCCATGGCCTCTCTCAAATCCCTTTATCCACAAAACTAAGCATGCCTGGATCCCTTGTAGTGAAATTCAATTACATAATGAAATGATTTTTCTAAGGAAAAACAGGCTGTGTTTATAGTTAGTTTAAGACGCACACTAATGTCACCTTGGATATGACAAGGGGCAGAGGCACCCTTGCAGATATGATTTCTCTGTGAGTTGCCACCAGAGCTTCAGGAGGACACCCAGCCCAAGGCCTTCTACCATGTGCTCAGATACAGAACTTGGGTTCCAGGCTGCTGTCTTTTAGCTCTCACCTTACCTTTGGAGCTCAGTTTTCTTGTCTGTGAGTTATAACGGTCTCTCCTGT
>JAQHUG010000030.1:3712726-3724372 GCA_028555095.1 Dicrostonyx torquatus
ATATACATCATGGAACATTATTCAGACATTAAAAAGAATGATGTTCTGGTGCGCTGTACAACACAGGTAAACTCCAAGGATGCTGTGCTAGTGAACCAACTACATACACCACGATAGCCAGTCCGTGTTTCCACTTAGACGAGGTTCCTCCTACAGCTACAGTACCAGTGACAGCAGAACGGTGTTTCTAGGTGGAGATGAAGTTCTTGGAGATGGAGGGTGGTGGTAGCTCGGGATACTACAAATATTCCTGATACTGAAAATTATAATTTATCTAAAAATGATTTAATGGGAAATTGTGCATTCTATGTATTTTAGCACAACAAACCTGTGAAAGATGATGCATGCCTATCACCCTAACATTTGGGAGACAGTGGCAAGAGGATCACATGATTGAACTCTTCCTTCTTTACATATCCAACTTCAAGCCAGCCTGGGCTACACGGGACTTCATACTTGGGCGCCTGTCTCCTCAGACAGCCCAGGGCTATTTCTTCCCTGAGAACTCTGCACTCTGCTTCTGAACCACACAGGCAAGTTTCTTGCCCACTCCATGTGCTGACGTCACCAGAGCTAGAATTAGCTACTTCCTCCTCAGGGCCCTACAACAACACCACACTGCCTTCCCAGTGCCTCCAGCATGACCTGTGACTGTCCTCCCGTTAGAGTCTGTAGTGTGCCCAAAGACTCCAAGAACTCGCCATCTATGGGAACACATAAGTCTCCGGGACTCTGTCTGTGGCTGAAGATGATCTGTTGTCACAGAACATGTCTTTCCCTGGCCTGGCAATCATATATGGCCCTAACCTGTGCTCACTGTCCCCTAGCCCTGGCTTGGTGCTTGGCTTGGTGCACGGCTGGCTTCTTGTCTCCCGGCCTGGAGTTCCATGCTTCCTTCCCATACTGTTTGCGTTCTTGGTGTGTTCACTTCTCCCACAGCAGATATCTGCCCAGCTCACAGCTGCAGCTGCCTCCCTGTCCGTAACAACCAGATCTGAGGCACAGGCCATTCCTTGTGGCTCTGTGATCTTGTGCTTGTACCCACAGCACCCTTTCCCCAGCAGCTCAGCAGGTGGCTTTTCCAAATCCCCCGCTCACTGTCTCTCCTCACTCTGGTAGAGACATTTGCTCATACTGAAGCTGCAGCCCCGCTGTGCAGAGCCTTGCTCAGCGATGTCCTCCCAGTGTCCTCCCCTGGCAGACGTTCCTGTCTTTGCAAAGCTGGGCACCGCTTGTCTGCAGGACGCTTCTAATGTCCTATTCAATCTCTGGAACCCCAGCTTCCAATTGTTCCCTGGGTACAAACCTCACTCTCTTTTCTGGCCTGCATTCCAAGGGCTGACATCTGATTGGTTGTTTGTGGTTGGCAGCTTCTGCTACTATCACAAACACCTGAGACAAACAACTCACAGTTTGTGGGGACAGCACATCATGGCAGAGCAAAGCCATTCACCTTGTGGCCATGGCCCAGGAGAGAAGAGATGAAGCTGGTGCCAGCACATGGTCAGGGTGAGGCAGGAAGTTCACTGTGAGTGAGTTCAAGGTTAACCTGGGCTAGAGAATGAATTCAAAGCCAGTATAGACTACAGAATGAAGAGACCAATGGCCCATCAAGATGGCTCAGGAGGTAAAGTGCAAGCCTGGTCCTGGGTTCAAGCCTCAGAATCTGTGTAAAAGGTAGGAAAGAAGTGACTGCACAGAGCTGTCCTCTGACTTACACACATACACACACACACACACTGTGTCATGCTATCCACACATATATATACACACATATATACACACACAGGATCCACACAAATAAAATAATAATAATAATAATAATAAATAAAATTTTAAAAAAAGCATAGACCAAAGTTCTGCAACCCCCTGTGGCCTGAAATCTCCCAGCAGGCCTCTTAAAACCTCCTAAAACTTCTAACATCATACAGTAGCAGTACAGACCTTTAGCATCGGGCCTTTGTGGGACCTGAGACCCAAATGACACATATAGGATGCTGGTGCTCAAATGACAGGTCCGTTTATACCACTGTGCACAGCCCCACACTCTCCTTGTCCCATCTGCATCTCATGTACATCCAGTTCTGTGCACATTTCCTGTCCCCTAGGATAACTCACACTATGAGCTGCAGGAGAAAGAGTCTCTCTGCTTGCAAAGGGGAGACTGGGCTGCTGAGCCACGCTCTAGAGCGGGAAGTGTTGTGGGATAGTTGATCACACTCTGACATTCCCAACACTGCCAATAAAATTTGCTTTGAACTCGGCGGTGATGGCAGATGCCTTTAATCCCGGCACTAGAGGCCTGCAGACCTCAGTGAGTTCAAGGCCAGCCTGGTCTACAAAGAGAGTACCAGTACAGTCAAGACTGTTACACAGAGAAACCCTGTCTCAAAAAAAAAAAATCAAAAGAAAAAATAATTGCTTTGAATCAGAGGGCAGAGCTAGCTACTAGCTGACCAAAAGTAGGCATAGAGGTTCTGGAGGACCAAGGACAGATAGAGACAGACAGGGTAGAGGAGAGTAAGGCTTAGGGAGATTCTTGGCCCTTTTTGGACCAAGGAAGAAGAGAGAGAAAGAGAGAGAGAAGATTGCTGATGGTTTCTCAACCCTTCCCTGGTCATTCTGGTTTTTATTGATAAAGAACACTCAGATAAATGCTTCAGGGAAGGGAAGCCTTGAAGATTTTAGAAAATTTGTATCCCAAAGTGATGTTGGCTAATGTCATTGTGACTGGGTTTGGGATCATCTGGGAGACACAGCAGAGTGTGGTCGTGGGGAGTTTCCAGGGAGGTTTAACTGAGGAGACCTGCTGTACTAGCCCACAGACTGGGATCCTGGGCCAGGTAAAGAGGAGGAAATAGGCTGAGCATGAGCACTCGGCCCTCTCCTCCTGACTGGATGCCATGTGACCCACCCCCCACCCAGCTGCAGCCACTCTCACAGCGCATCTTCCATTGAGATGTGCCCGCAAACCAGGAGCTAGGAAACAAAACCAAGCAAACCCTCGCTTTGCTTTCCTCAGGTATGCTGTCACGGCCAGGACAGCAGAAACTCATATACCAGATGCTTGAGCAAGACCCTTGGGTTTGGTGGACTCCTGGGGGATCACAGCCCTGAGCTGGCTGCAGTTCAGAGCCACACAGTGTCCAGCCTCCAACCCACCTCTATGTGCACCACTGGAAACCAAAGCTTCACCCCCGTGCAGTCATTCCAGCCGGAAGGGACTCACCAAATACCCATGCTAGGAAGTGGCGGGCACTTCCCTTCACCTCTCCCGGGAATATTTAATACACACAGGCTTGATTCAGTGATTCAGCCCTAGCTGTGCCTGTCCAAAATCGTGCTGCGGTCCATCCTCGTCACAGCACTGGGGAGACACGATGTGATCAACCTCACAGTCCACCCCTCTCTTCCCCCCTCGCTGTATGACAACCGTAAAATACAGCTGGCCGGAAGGACAGTTGAGTTTTGGCACTTCCTTCTGGATGCACACACGTGGTGGACTGCATCTTGGCAGGCTCAGAGCTCTGGACAAACACCCCCCCACCGAGACTGTTGCTCTGTTGGGGGACCGGGAAGAACATACTGGGTGAGTTTACCTTCACCCTGTCCATGCCGGCCTCCATTTTCAGCTGTTCCACGGCTTTCCTGGCCTGCGAGATGCTGGCGGTACTGTTGTTAGACATGCCTTCCTTCATGCTGGGCTCCCTGCAAGTAACCACGGGGAGAGGGTTGGAGCGCTAGGGGCCAAGAGAAAGGCGGCCCCTCCCCACTCTTCCTAGTCTCTACATCTGCAGGTCTTTTCCCCCCGCCCCCCAGCCAGATTTGTTCTTTGAGAAGGAAGAAGAAATTCTCCTTGTCCTGACACACATCTAGACCACATGGCCAAGACAAGACATTACAGTCCCCTGAGGAAGATTCTCGGTCACCCATGCAAGGAGAAACTGCTTGAGGGAGACTAATCATCACAGTACGTGGCTGAAGTCAGACGTGGCTCCCTAGGCACTGAGTGAGGCAGAGGCCAAGGCTGGGATCGCTGAGAGCCCATTACCCCTGGGCCCTGCAGCACTTTAGACAAGGCTTTCTTGGTATTAGCTAGGCCAGCTGCTCAGAGCAGAGTTCAGCAGGTGTGGGTTCATATCTCGCTTGGAAATCTCCCAGCAAAGAGGAGAGCCACAAGTAGGGAGCAGTTTGAGTTCCAGGGACCTCTTAGAAAGCCTAGACAGCCTTGGCAGGGGGATCCCTTGCCTGGCCTGGGAGAGAGGGCTCGGAGGGGCTGATACAGTGGTGGGTAAGCCACTTGGGATGGCTGGAAGTGTGGAAGAAATGGCTTTAGGCAACCGGAGCTAGAGACAGAAGAACTTGGAAAGGCAGGCCAAGAGGGAGGCTCTGGAGCTGTCCATGACTCATCTTTTAGGCTCCACTTGATTGACTGACACCTCCACTTTTCTGAGCCCACTAGCTGCCTCTGCAAGACCCAAGCAAGTATTCACGAAGAAATGGACCAGAGACAAAGGGGGATGGGGTGGGACACGAGCTTTTTCCGGGGAGAGTGTTTCCTCCAACACAGGACAAAGTGAGAATCCCACTACAGTCCAGCTTGGCAAACCAATTAGTTTACGGGAGTCGCTTACAAAGCAGGAGCAAGGGGTTGCTTTCTAGATCGCTGGTGACCTCAAAGCAGCCGTATCACTGAACAATCCATCCCAACACGGATGCAGATGGAGCTCCTCTTCAGCTAACCTTCCATCCCTATCTGCTCTGGCTCCTCGGAGACCACAGACAGCTGGGCAGAATTACATTCAGCCTTGGGAGGGAGAGGCTCGAGCTTGGGTGCAGTCTGAGGAGGCCCCCCTTCACCTATGAGGGCATTGTGAGTCATCACAGCTGATGAAGAATGTCATGGCAAAAACGCTGAGAGGACAGTATCCCACCACAGGGGTGGTGACAAAACTGGACATCCATGCTGCCTCTAGGGGACCCTGACTGGGTGTTTGGCCTCCAAGAAGGTAAGGCAAAAGGAAAAATGAGCCAATTGCTCAGGGCCACCCTGGGGCCTTGGGGTCCATTTCCTTGGGCACCTAGGCACATTTATATTGACACGTGTTCTAGGGACCTTGGCAGGCTGCACCATTGGCTCCCAACTCAGCAAGTGCCAACTTGCTGCCGGGATGAGGCCGTTTCATCCCAGGGCTGTGGCTATTACCTGACTCAGGACAAGGAAAAGATCTCCAGAAGGGTGGGGTCATCACACCTCCATCTGCCTCAGCTAACAGTGTCCCCAGGGGGAGAGGAAGTCTAGAACTGACAGCAATGGCATGAGGAACATCTGCCACAATGGGGACCCTGCTCCCTGAGCGGCATCTTTCTGTTCTGTAGAGAATCATTCTTACCTGCTGAGAGGTGCTACAGGGACAGGTCCAGGTAGGGGACACTGGTGGCAGCAGCAGTCAGCTGTTGGGAGAGAGGCTGATTCAGGGTCCGGCCGTGGGGCTCCCCTGAAAACACAGATATACATTATCCCCAGGGTCTTCATGGGCTCCCTCAGTTGTCCTGCCCAAGCTCAGTGGCTTTGCCTGTTAGCCTAGGGACTCTCATACCAGCCCTGGGGGATGACAGTGAGCTGAAGGATGAAGAGGAACTCCACGATGATGTAAAACACACTGGGACACAACTCAAGGCAAGCCCACCCTGAGCCTCACCAGACAACTGCACTTTGGGCACAACCCATGTGCCCAGATGCCCTGCCCCTTTCTCTTGCTAATCTAGTATGCTAAGGGGAAAGAACTTGAGGGAATTTTCTTGAATGAAATGATAACATCTGACACCTATTAACTAATTAATAGAGATAAATAGATCTTTTATTTATTTATTTATTTATTTTTGGTTTTTCGAGGCAGGGTTTCTCTGTAGCTTTGGAGCTTGCCCTGGAACTAGCTCTTGTAGACCAGGCTGGCCTTCGAACTCACAGAGATCCCTCTGCCTCTGTCTCCCGAGTTCTGGGATTAAAGGCATGCACCACCACTGCCCAGCAAGATAAACAGATCTTACTGTGACATCTCCACATATTTCATTTTCTTTTCTGACCATAAAAAGATATGTGAGATTCAGAGGTCGAGAGCACTGGCTGCTGTCATAGAGGACTTGGATTTGGTTCCCAGCACCCACAAGACTGCTCACAACATTCCTTAAGTCCAGTTCCAGGGGATCTAATGTCCTCTTATGCAGGCACCAAGCATGCATACGGTGCACATTAATATATGCAGGCAAACACTCATACACATAAAGAAAGGAAAATCTTTATTTTTTTTTTTAAGTGAACTAGTCATGCCTGTTATCTCAGTACTCGAGAGGCTGAGGCAGATGGATTGTGCGTAACAGACCATCAAGAGAGAGAGTGAGGGCGGGGAGCCTGTGTGAAAACAAAACAAACAAAAACAAGACTAAGGGGAGATATGGGAAAGGGTGTGTGCGCACAGGTACACATGCGCACAGAGGATACCTAAAGCCACAGGCCACGCTGAACCCTACACATGCTATGGGTTTCTCCATGCATGCATACCAACAAAAAAGATTAGCTTTCTCTTCAACACAGACGCTGTGACGCTGTAGAGAAACAGCGGTTAAGTGAGCCTGAGGTGAAGGCACTTCCCAGAAGACACTGAGATAGTTGCAGATCCCAGAAGACACTGAGATAGTTGCGGATATGACGTGTCATTGCCTTTGGGGACATCACTGTCACAGCACCTTTGGCTTTTGGAGCACCTTTCCAATTATTTAGATGGATTCTGGTCACTCTTCGAGAGACAACGACCCTTCCGAAAAGCATCTAGACTAATGGCTGCCCATTCACTTGGCATTTGCACACCACCTTCCAACACGTGGAAAGCGTTTTACCCATCATCCCATTGGTGTGCCCAGGTCCCAGTGAGGCTTTAAGACACTGTCCTTCAAGATCTCCTCAGTAAATTAGCACTAGGATCATGAGAGAGGGTAAAGGGGGAGGGGGAGTAAAGGAGGGGAGTGGAGAAAAATGTATAGCTCAATAAAAACAATTAAAACCCATAATGTGAGCTCCTGAAAATAAAAGATTAAATTAGAAATTAAAAAAGATCACTGTCCTTGTGTCTTACCATTCCCTTTCAAGTATTCTTATTATTTTTATGTGTATATGGGTATGTCTGCATGAGTTTATGTGCACTACATGTGTGCAGGACCTGGAGAAGACCAGAAGAGGGTGTGAGGTCCTTGGAACTGGAGTTACAAATGGTTTTGAGCTGCTCCGTAGGTGCTGGGAATCGAACTCAGGTCATCTGCAGCAGCAAGGAGCACTCTTCAGCCTCTTAACCGCCGAGTTGTCTCTCCAACCCTCAGCACCTTTTCTTAAATTGTGACAAGTGTTTGGTAGGGAAGGGATTTGGCCTCCTTTGATCTCTGGCTTTTTAATGGCATTACATTTTTGCTACAATGTTTTCAAAAGCTGTCTATCCAGCCTCAAGGGGAGGAAACGTGTTGATTTCTAAACAAGGTGCAGTCCTGTCTTGTGAGATCACTGGATATCACCACTTGGCCAGGAGCTGTCAAAGTCAAAGGCTGCCTGGTGCCCATGGAGGCCAGAAGAGGATATCAGATCCACCTGGAACTGGAGTTCCAGATGGTTATAAGATTATATGTGGATGCTGGGAATTGAACCTGGGTCCTTTGGACAAGTATCTAGTGATCTTAACCACTGAACCATCTCACCAGCCCCAGAGGCCTTGTTTAATTGTTTTCTGTGTCCCTAGTGCCCGGGTAGAACAAATGCATAGTAGCCAGTCTCTGGGCCAGTAATAACATCTCTTGAGGTATGGTACCAAGGCAGATGTTCAACATTCTGGTCCATGGTGTACACAGCCTCTGCCATGCTCTCTCACAGCCATGAATGGAGTTGTTTTGCCATGCTTTCCTGACCACTGGGATGAAAGCTCTGAAACCGTGAACCAAAACACATCTTTCCTCACTTAAAAATGCAAATTCCCATACCCAGCTCTGATTTATTGAATGGGTTCTGTAATCTCGGAGTAGGAAGCAGTTTAACAATCTTTCCAGGTGACGGGGTCTGACAGCCTGAGAACCACAGGCCCCGGGGAAACAATGGGGAAGACTGGACAGAAGGAGCTGCCTTGCTGAAAACCCCCTGGCCTATCTGTCAGCCTGGCTCCTCACCACGGGGCCGACATGTCAGAAAAGAAGACGCTTCTGCCTGCACAGACTCAAACTCCCGTTGGATTCTATGGGAAGGAGCTGCAAGCAGTCGCCTAAGTAAGAGGCCACCTTCCCCATGAGGTTCTGTAGCAGACCAGTCACAGGAAGACCTTGTGGACAAAAGTGGGGCAGGGTTTATTCTGCATCCAGAGATATCACATTCTGAGCCCTGGATTTCTGTAGTCTGAAGCAGTACGCAGACATACAAATGACTTCTGAACTGGAACCCTTTATCCAGCTGCTAATGATAAACAATAAGACACGAATGTGGGCTGGGGGTGTAGCTCAGAGGGACAGTCCTTGTCTGGCATGTTCAAGACCTCAGGTAAGATACCCAGTACTGACAAACACCTCAGCAGGGCAGCAGCAGTGAGCACAGGCACATAGTGCAGAGGTGTCACAGGCAATCATGTTCTGTGCCACGCGGCTGAGCAATGTCTTAGGGGTGGATTTTGAGCAAATTTTCCTCTTAGCCACAGTTAGCATGCGGCCCATCACAAGCAGAAGAGTGTCTACACTTATGAATCTTTCAACACAGCTTTTGGATAAATTGGATTTGAGAGCCACAGGATGTCACACATTGAATAACTATCTTAGAGTGGCCAACAAGGGATGTCACACTATCTGTGACACATGATTGAAAAGGAAGGGAGCCACGAAGTCACCTGAAGTTGTAGCTATTGCAGAAGGAAAGGGTAGAGCCGCCAGCTGTCCAGAGTGGAGGCACACACTGTCATTTTAGTAGCTGGGGAGACTGCGGTGCAGGAGGATAGGGAGTTTGAGGCTAGCTTGCTACTTATTAATACCTTGTCTCAATAAGAGAGGTGGGGGGGGGGACAGGAGACAGAGTGAGCAGTTTTCAACACCTAAGGATTTATTTTCTTACTCTTCAGCATGATATGTTTCAAAAGTAGCAAAGTAGAAAGAACAGAAAACCAAATAACCTTCTATCTGTCAACTAGTTTGAAGAAAATTATTTTTTACCATAGTTGTTTAATTTCCATATTGCTTTTAAAAATGTGCTTACTTTTAAATATCACACAGTGCACTTTGATGCTCTCCACCTCCGGTCCTCCCCCAACTCCTCCCAGATCGACCTCCCAACTCCACTCCCTCCCAACTTCATGCCTCTTTTTTTTTTTTTAATAGCGCACAAAGTCCAGTTTATGTCGCCCATATCCTCCTGGGCGTCGAACCATCTATCCGAGTGTGGTCTACCTACCAGGGACCACATCCTTAAAGGAAACTGACTCTCCCTCCCCAGAGGCCAGCAACTGTCAAAGCCTCTCAGCTAGGAGTGGGGAGACCTTGAGTCCCTCTCCATTCTGTGAAGCATAGCTTTATTTGTTCTCAAGGACATCTAAAGGAGTACTTTAGGGTCGCATGACTAAAGTTAATTTTTCTCAGTCATCCTGAGAGTCACCTGAATATCCTCACCCCTGAAGGAAACAACAGGTAAATAGGTGTCACCCCACCCAGACAACCTGTCCTCCAAACCTCCTTACAGGAGTGTGGTTTCTCAGCTACTCCAGCATGAACCACTGTGCAAATTAAATACTATGCCAGAGACCTTTGATATATTTTATAGCTTGGGTTTCAGTCATTCAATTTACATTGGGGTATCTCCCAATTCAAAAATAGCTAGTCTCACACAGATGCCAAATAAACACAGGAAAGAGAAGTCTAAAGTGATATCTACAGCCAGTGTTTGAGGTTCATTCCCAGCTGCTCCAGGGCCGAATGTTATTTACCAACCAGGACCCATTTTTACTGTAAGTGGGTTGCCTGGCAACAAAGCTGACATGTAATATCTTATCTGGTTTCCAGGGTATGGTAGCAGAATAATGGCTTTCCCCCAATGTCCTAATCCTCAGACTCTGTGAACATGCTGTGTTACAAGACACAGAGGAATTAAAAGTAGCAGATGGGATTTGCACTGTTGACCAGCTGATATTAAGATAGGCAGGTTGTCATGGATTATCCACAGGACCTCATGCGATCACAGGATCTTTCTAGAGGAAGACATGGGACTAAGTGGGAGTCAGAGACAGACTTGAAAATGCTATGCCCATGGCCTTGAAGGGGACATGGGGCCAAGTTTGAAAGTGTTCAGCCTCTACAAGCTGGGAAAAGAAAGGTCAAAGACTTCCCTGTGAGTCCCTCAAGATAACATGGCCTTGCTGGATCCTGGCTTCAACTCTTGGAGACATGTTTTGGACTTCTGACCTCTAGAAATGCAAACAATCAGTCTGTGATGTTTTTGTACACTGCCCATCTTTTGCTCCTTTGTGTTTGTCAGTTGGGATGACCCTGGAAACAAGACAGTAGCAGAGGGAGGTAGCTTGTGAGGCAGGGCTCTCGGGCAGCATCACCTACTTCTGGCCCCTCACTCATTCCTTCTACAGCTCCTTCTCTGGCCTTCCCCATCTCACCCTGCTTCAGGCACACAGAATTACTGGAGCTCCCCAACTGTGTATACCCTATTCCTGGCCTCCATGTCTGAGGCACACTCCATGTGGTGATGGAGGGCACTGTACTTTGGACTTGAGTATTTTCCAGCAGCCCATGGGTCAAAAGCCTAGAAGGTGGAAATCAGTGTGCTCTTGAAGGAGACTGAGACCCTGGTCTCTTCCTCTTATTTTCTCTCTCTCTGGAGACCAGGTGAGTAGCTTTGCTCTGCCAAACCAGAGCCAGCTGATCATGGACTGGTACCTCAGAAACTGAGAATGGGATTTCATGTAGCCCAGGCTTGTCTAAAACACTATGTAGCTGAGACTGGCCTTGAACTCCTGATCTTCCTGCCTTTGCATCCTAAGTGATGGGATTTCAAGGCTGCCCTACCAGCTCATGTCAGATATTGAATTGCTATTTTCATGCAACATTTTTTTTTAATCAGGTTTGGCATTAAAATAATCCTGCCTTAAAAAAAAAGCCTGGGGGTGATACATGAATACCACATTTTTTTGTGGAGGTTACAACCCATGGTAATTGGTTCTCTTTCCACCATCTTGGTTCCAGGGACTGAACTCATCAAGGTCTTTCTAACGTTTGCCTGTTAATATCCTGCTAATATTCATGGGATCTGTAGTGATGCCTCCCTTCTCATGCCTGATATTGGTAGTGTGTATCTTCTTTGAGTTTGCCTAGAGGGTTAATGCTATAGATGTTTTCAAAGAATTTGCTTTGGTTTTTTTAATTTACTTTTCTTTTTTTTTAAAGATTTATTTATTATGTATACAACATTCTGCCTCCATGTATGCCCACATGCTAGAAGAGGGCACCAGATCTAACTAAAGATGGTTGTGAACCACCATGTAGTTGCTGGGAATTAAGCTCAGGACCTCTGAAAAATCAGCCAGTGCTCTTAATGACTGAGCCATCTCTCCAGCCCCTCTTTTTTTT
>JAQHUG010000030.1:3724775-3791748 GCA_028555095.1 Dicrostonyx torquatus
GTCTTTAGCTGAGCCCCATATAAATTAATATGACGTCCAAGTATTTTCTAATTTCCTGTGTGATATGCTCTTCGACTCTCAGAATATGTAGAAGTGTGCGTTCTAGTAAATTAGAGAGGTTAGTTTTTAACTTTGTAGTTCCATGCACATGACATTCAGTGATCTGCTGAGATTTTAGTATCAATCTTACTTTGGTTCTCAAGGCTTTTGCACCTTTGGACCTGTCCTAAATACACGCAGAGATGAGGCTGTAATTCTGTGGTTAATAAAAAGAATTTGATGACCCTCTTCTCCCACCTTCCCCTCTCCTGGATTCCTCCCACACATTCGACTTTCCAGTCTCCTTGGTGGGAAAGACAGAGTTTATCGTAGAGCTACAGCCCAGAGCCTGCCACCTCACCCCAGTTGTAAAACAGAGCAAAGCTGTGACAGAAGGGAGGAACCCCAGACTGCCCAGTCCTCCACCCAGACAGGCAGGATTCTCTCACAGAACCACACACTAGCTTCCTACTCTTCAGCTCTCCCCCCCCCCCACCCCGGCCACCTTGGGGCAATGCCATGAAAGCTGGGATAAAAAGACAGGAGACTCAGCTCCAACTGGGTGGCTTTTCTTATAATGTGCCTCTCCCACCATCCACATACTTTCCTGAGCCTTTTGGAGCCCTCAGATCATTGCTCTATCTGTTTTTCTGGAGTGTTAGTTGCACCCGGGGAGGGAGGGGCTGCTGTGCGGCTGTGCGCTGGCTCCATCCTAGACACTCTGTAAGTCACTCTGTTGATGCCTTCCAGTTCTTGTCTAATTCACACCTCGTGACCTCCGGATGTCGTTCCTGACCACTCCCACCTCCATTGGCTACAACACACTCTCTCTGTCTCCCTACCAGCCAGCGGCTGAGCAAGGAGGAAGTCCTCAAGTCCTAACTACTGACTCTCCAAGGTGAAGACGGAAGGGTGGACGATTGCTTCTACTCTGTACCTGAGTCTACAGCAAAGAGACAGAACATTTGAAAACTGTAATCATAAGACTGCAGAGACTCCTGGATGCTGGAGAGGGAGGTGACGATCCCTAGGTCTTTGGGGTTCAGACATGGCTGAAACGAACAAGCCTGCAGGCCTCTGCTATGGCAGACTGTGAAAGATAGCCTGGTACTTGAGATTATTCAAGTTCTGTCTCACATGACACCATGTCCACAGAAAAGGTATTTTTGCAATGGGAAGTGACATTTGGAGAAGAATGATAAGTTTTGAGCTTTCTATGCCATTTTAATTGCAGAAAGAACAATGCTGTCATAGTCCAGCTCCTGGAATTATTCAAGAAGGATGAATTCCTATCAATATTCTTAGGGCAAACCATTAATGTTCGTTCGCATTAATGGAGAATCCATCTTTTTCTTTTAATGGGTTGACTTTGTTCCAAAGTTTGAGGACTTTGCACTGCATGAATTTACTTGCTGTCTCACTTGCTTCAGTGAGATCTCTGCACTGAGACAGCTCCTGCTTTGCCTGCCATCCGCACCACACCGCTGCTGGCTCTTTGGTCAGTTTCCAAAGCACCTCGGTCTACAGTGGCACTGAGAACAGACCCCTGAGCGGCAGAAATGTACTGCTGATGGGGTGCTGCTCTTAGGAAATCCGTACCCCTGGCCTCCAAGGGGAGCTATGGAGAAGAGAGTCTGCTGAGGACCCAGCGTGAGAGGGACTGGCTGGAGCAGGTGGCTGCCAGGCTGTGGAGGTGTATTACCAGACAGTATTCCTGGGTCTTAGAGGAAGCGTGTCCTTTGGATACAGACCTCGTCACCTATATGAGGACCCACGAATGGCTTCCCTTCCCTGCACTCTCTTCTTGTCCTGAGACAAGGCTCTTCTTTCTTCTTTCTTGCCTTCCCAAACTTCTTTTGTTCCTTCCCCAGCATTTTTAAAACAGAGATTTTTTTTTTTCTAAAAAAGAGGGGTATCACAGATTTCAGTCTGGCCTCAACTTACACTGTAGCCAAGGACGATCTTGAACTTTTGATCCTCTCATTTCTACCTCATAAGTGCTTGGATTATAGGCATGTCCCACTGTGTCTGGTCTGTATAGGTTAGCACCAAACTCACTATGTAGTCGAGGCTGGCTTTGAATTCATCCTCTTGCCTTCATTTCCCAAGATCTGGGATTAATATAATATATTAATTAGTAAATATATCACCATGTTCTACTTAGTTTCATAGCAGTTTCAGATTCACACAAAAACTGAGCAGAAAACACAGAGTTCCTATATGCCCTTTAGCCCACACACTCTCCCCCACAATCCGCATCCAACCAGAGCAGGGCATCTGTGACAGACAACCGACACGGACAGGTTTACAGCAGGGCTCGCTCTTGGCGTGAGTGTTCTGTAGGCCTGTCTGTGCAAATGTGTACCATATCCGCCTGGATGGCATCCTACAGAAGAGACTCTTGGCCTTAGATGTTCTGTGTACACTGTCTATCCACCTGGCCCTTCCCCTGGCAATTATTAATCTTAAAAGGTATTTGTTTACTGCTATGTGTGCAATGTGTGTAATTGGCATGCATGTGCTGTAGCACATGGGGAGGTCAGAGGACAACTGTGAAGTCAGTCCCCTCCTTTCACCTTTATATGACTTCTGGGGACAGAACTCAGGCTTAGCAGTAAACACCGCTACCCACCGAGGTATCGTGTTGGCCCCAGGTGTTGACAGTTTTCCTGTCCCCATAGTTTTGTCTTTCCTGAAATGTCATGTATCTGAGATTGCAGCTTTGTCAGACTGGCTTCTTTCACTCAGCGGCCCTCATTTCAGGTTCCTCCAGCTTCTCAGGCCTGGTACCTGCAAAGCAAACAGCCATAGCAGCCGCAGCTCCCATAATTCCTGCACCTAGAGTTCCCACCTAAGCAAATGCAACTCAACAGCAACAGCAAGGGGAGACCTAGGTTTAGCCAACCAGAAACTGACAACTAACCCTACTAACAAGGACTTTCTGCATTAACCAATCAAATGTAGCTCATCTTGCATCTGCACACATATTATTCAGGTCTCCTCTCTGCACCTCTCCTACCAGAGGAGACCTGACCTGAATTGCTCATGGTCTGTTACTACTTAACTCCCAAGTCTGTCACTGCCCAAATTCAGTCAGCCTCCTTATCTGCAGGAAGTACGTTTCAAGTGAATGCCTGAAACCATCAATCATATATGCTATGGGTTTCCTATGCATATAAACCTATGAACCACAAATACTGTGACAATTTGGTAATCGAGATGGTTACTAAGTAACTAACAGGTAGGTACCACATCCAGCACGGACACACTGGACAAAGCTGATTCATGTCGCAGGTAGGACTGGCAAGGTGGAGATAAGGTTCAGTCTACACGTACACCTCCTGGGGCACACCCTGCCCACTGTGGCTGCAGAATGACTCGGAGGCTGTGCTAGGCAGATGGAACAGATGGGTGACTGGGTCTAGAGATGCAGCTTCAACAGTTGGAAAGAGTATTTTTCAGATGGGAAAGTACACGAGGAGCCATACTTGCTACAGAATCTCCTTCTATTTTCAATTACTTGTGTGACTCAACCAGGCTCCCATCTTTCTGCATTTTCTTCATTGTTCTCTTGCCCCAAGATGATGATAATCAAACAAAATGCTATCTGTGGGAACAAAACCAATGACACAAACTGGCAAACTCATGGTCTGGCAGAGGCTGTCACATGACTCCCTCCTCCTTTTGAGACGGGAGATCAAGTTAACAGCTTGATCCTGAAAGAAAAGACCCAGGAGTATAGTTTTCATTCTGTATTCAAAGGATGCATCACACCAAGCGACTCCTCAAAGACAACTGCCTCAAGAGAGCAAGGAGGCACGGGCTGGGACGGCTGCCACCCACCGACACACAGCTGAGTCACCTGTTACACACGTTACAAAGAGCTCTCTGCGGTGGCTTGCTTTGCAGACAAGACTCATTTATGTTGCTCAAGTACTCTATGCATGGGAGAGAATATTTTAGCAGTAGTGGAGAATAAATGGGACACACGAAACAAGTCTGGAAATGACCTAGATATTTTCCAGGAAAGAAGACGTGCAAGCCGACCCGGCTACGTCTTTAAGGTGCTGGCAGCCCAGCGCAGATCAGAAACAATGCAGATTGGCTCAGGGTGACCTGTTCCTGAGTACAGGAGCAGCCGACAGGGTTAGGCTGGGCCAGAGGCAAGCAGGGACAGATTCCATCCCCTCCCAGATGACAGAGTCTGACCGCTGTGCCAGGGCCCTGTTGTTGAGTGCCTTCCTGAAAGGGTAATATTCCACCTTCCCAGATGACAGACAGTGAGATATTGCTGTGCTGGACAACCTGGCAAGTAGCTTTCCTTCTTTCTGCCAAGATGTGTTGGTATATCGTTTCAGCGACCCGATCCCTGACAGAACATTTTAAGAAGAGGGATTATTTCTTCTAGCTCAGTTTCCCAGGGCTCTATCCCATCATAGTGGGCAGGAGGCAGAAAGAGGAGACACAGGAAAGGGCCAGGGTGAGACAGAGGCCCTAAGTGACATGCTCCAAGTGTCCCTGCCCCCAGTAATGCTCTTACTGAACCCATGAAGGAACACTGACTACACTGGAGCCCCCACAGCGTAACTGCTTCTGGAAATACCCCCAGACACCACAGGCTTGGGGTAACGGAGCCAGCCATGGACTGAAACCTCTGAACTCCAGAGCCAAGTAAACCCTTTTGCTCATGGCAGGATTTATCACAGAAATAGAAAACCAACACAGCGGTGCTTCCATGGGTCCCCACGGCATGAAGAGGTCTATTTAAGAGCAAGAAAGAGCTCTTTCCCATGTGATATGTGCCACAAGCATCATGGTCTCTTCCTCCAGCCCTCCATACCCTCGGTGGGTCTTTAATGTGCTAAGAATATGGAGAAGATTAAAGCCATGGCTCTGACGGCTGGATCCAGCCCATTCCTTAGCTTTCTGCAATTCCAGCCTCATGGCGGAGGTACTGGCTGTAGCCATGTTTGTCGCCACAACTCTATGGCGTTTCAATGTCCCTGCCAGCAAGCAAGCTGCAGCATTCTGCTCATCCTCGCTGGCAACCCACCCTTTGTTTCAATTTTCTTGTATGCACTATTATATCCCAAGAAGCTCATTTATTGTTTAAATGACTTTTGCGCCTCTTTTTTTTTTAAAGTGATTTATTTTTATTTTTAATGTGCATTGGTGTTTAGCCTGCTGGTATGTCTGTTGGATCCCCTAAAAATGGAGTTATAGACAGTTGTGAGCTGCCATGTGGGTGCTAAGAATTGAACCCGGGTCCTCTGGAAGAACAGCCAGTGTTCTTAACTGCTGAGTCATCTCTCCAGCCCTGACTTTTGAGTTTCTTGCTTCTGATTGGTGGTGAGAAGATTAGATGGAGTTTAGGTGCAGGAAAACCAAGGACACTGCACGTGTGTCACAGTAGCCAGCTGGGTCCCCTTACGATTAGAGCACCTGCCTATGGGTCAACATCCTGAAGGCTGAAGATATTCTCTCCTGCGTATCAGAAACGAAGACACCAGGGCACTTTCCCAATTCCCACGTGTATACTAACAAGAGACCTTAGCTTCATTACACAATCGTTTGCACAGCAGTTTTCACACCTTTGAGAGTTTGTCTGGAGGTTCTATCGGGGGAGTGTAGCTACCTTTGACCAGGGCTGGTCCTCCTCTATGGTGGAAGGTCATCCTCCTTCACTGGGGAAGGCTGTCCTCTTCGCCTGCTAAGTGTATAGCTTCAGGAGGGACGGATGTGGAGCCAGGAGGGAGCCAGCCAGATCAGCCAAATCAACTCCAGTGATTAATATAGTAACAGATGTCACAGCCAGACCACCTTACACCCTTGACTCCCCTGATGGGCTTTTCAAGAAGATCAGCCTACAAAATCGTCACTCCTCCATGGTTTGGGAGTATGTATGTGTACACAAACCTCTTTAAAAGTCTACAACACCAGGACCCAGTGGGCTGCCTCCACCCTCCTGGGTTAGCCTGCTTTACTCTTTCAAGTGTATCATGATTTTGACTTGATAAAAACACACTTCTGCTTGAAGTATCTGGGTTTTCTCTGCTGAATCCTTTCCTATGAGAGATCTCAGTCCCATTGTTTGAGAATAACCCCCTCTGAAATGCATATCCAGAGGGCAGGAGCTCTGTGCTTCCTTCTCCTGCCCATGGCCTGTTCCCTGTGGGATCTCTGGGGCTGAGAAAGCACATCAAGAAAACCCAACTGAGCTGTACAGAATGAGAAACAGGGAGGGGGGCAGATCTAAGAGTATCACACAGCAGCCACAGGTGTACTCCTGAGGGCAGGAGAACGGTGAACCCTAGGAACCTGGGACAACAGAGTGGAGACTGCGCACACTCGCTGGGGTGTGCTTTGAGTGTATGCAGAAAGGACTGGCCTAAAAGAGACACAAAAGACACTAGGTAGGAAGGGAAGCAAGGAGTGACGTGCTGAATTGCTACAGAGGAGGTCGTGGTGGGAGTGGGGCCTCCAGAAGATGCCAGTATCCCCGCTTCAGGTAAAACTCAACTGAAGAGAAGTATGTGACATGGAGTAAGTCCTGTTGACAAACCTACACCTCCCCTGCCCCTGGAAGAGTTCAGAGGACGTTATCTTTCCTTTGTGTCTTCTCTTGGGGCCAGTTAAGGGATGGGATGCCGCACCCACAGCTCACCGTCACCCTTCTCAGCCACACTTCGCCTCCACCACTGCCCCGGAGGGTCAGAGAGCTGGTCACTCTACTGAGCAATGTTCTTGCCCTCAAGCGGCACCAAACACGCTTACAGGATTTGGCTCTATTGCTCGGCTGCAGGCTGCCCCTTTAGACAGATACTATGGGTATAGCAGTGGATACGTACCCAATGGCTGGGAGGCGAGTGAGCTGGGTACAGAGAGGAGAGAACTTCCCTAAGACAGTTGAACAGAACTGAATGGTACCAACTTATTATCCCTTCGCATGCCACAGGTTACGGGCCACAGAAAGGGCCTGCTGGAAGTTTCAGCCACAAATGACCTGCAGGCAGGCCAAGGCAGTACAAATAGCTTCTCAGTTGGGTCGGAGAGACCCTATAGTGGACACAAACGCTGGGCAAGTCCAACTGTCCACAAATAAGAAAGAGATATGCAAGGCCCAGGTGACCAGTGTGTGAGGGTCCTGGGCTACCAGAAGCTCCCAACAGTAGTGGACAGAGGAGATGCACAACTCTTTCTTAGGGGTGTACTGGTCACTTTGGGGGTATAAGCCTCACACAGAGTGGTCCATGCTGTGGTACTATAAAGGGACTGGCAAAACCTGTGTCCACATTGTACCTGCCTCCAAGAGCCTGACCCTTGTAAAGACAGACCCCACACAGAGTAAACCACCCCTCTGTGAATTCTGTCCTAGCCCTCCCAGAGCTTCTGGCAATAGCTGGGTCACTGTCAACCCCAGCTTTGCTTCCTTTGCGGACCTGTCATCCTTTCCAGTTTTCTAAGCCTGATTCTCCTGTTTGCACAGCTTATTTGGACAATTTGGAGGGGTTGAAGAAAAGGCCTTGAAGCTGTGCCTCAGACACAACACCCAGGAGGACCCAGAGGGAAGGAGAGGGACAGTTAACAGCTCATGGGCACTGAATGCCCATGTTTTGGGGAGAAGCAGTCCCTCAGACGTCAAGTGACAATGAAAGTGTTTCTCCTATCTCTAGGGACCTCTTCAGTGTACATCTCCAAAAGGAGAGCTGACCCAGCCCCTTAGAAAGAACTTTGAGGAGAAGGACATGTGCTCACCTCTGGGAAGAGTCACATCTGGCCTCAGTCACTCACTCTTCTCTCCCACATGCTCAGTGACTTTCATTTTCATCTCCACACACATCTCTCCCTTGCTGAAGTCCCCACCACCCACAAGAGCACTGCCGGGACACTTCCCAGTTAGGATGCTTTGCAAAACCCCAACCCACTAATTGCACAGGAGGATCAGCTGAGGCCATCCTCAGATTGTACCCAGCCCACGCCCTGTAAGCACTGCCTCCCAGGCCCTGGCCTGCTCATCAGGGCTCCTGCCACCCTACCTGCCCCTGAGAGGCTCCGCCTTTGTAGATCTGCCTGTAGACATCCCAAGACCTCGAGGCCACAGGGTGCACAGTGTCTCCATTACTACTGTGTCCTCACTGCTGGTGGGCAGCGAGGCAAGCAGCACCCCTTCTGCACAGGCCCCTCTGCCAGGGATGGCAGCAGCGGCTGCCACCGTGGTTCCACAGCTCCGAGCCCCATCTCTTTAAGTGTTCCGATTTTTCTGCATGAATCGTTCAGCAGGTTTTCTTGCCTCTGTCCTGTTCTCCATGTGGAAGTTTCCTTCGTGTTTTCCCCTCTGAATCCTTGAAAAGCTTTGGCTTATTCTTAGTTTATTTTAGGCAGCCATTTAAAGCCTTCTAGTAGCAGGGTCCCCTGCTTGTTCTCCTGTCTCCCTACTTTGACTCTTACGTGGCTTCTCTGACTTTCAGTGAAAATGTCTTCGCTATCCAGTCTTGATGATTTTGTAGAATTCAAGAAGTTTCAGTTTTTGGTTTAAGAAAACTGAATGAATAACTGTGACCTGAATACTAAAAGTCTCAATGATAGAATTTGCTGGAAAGAAAAAAAGAAGAAATCAGCAAGATTGGATAGCAGAATGTAGATTTTTTTTTAAAAAAATCAGACATTGCTTCAAATCCGTCCCCAAAGCAACTTCTAACATACACGTCAACACCCTCCCCTTGTCAAACAGGATAGAGTGGGACAAACACTTTAGAAGGAGACAGTGGGAAATGGCAGTAAAGCAGACCCAGACTTTGGCCAACCACTTGGCTGTCTTCCCTGCAGGTGCTGGTGTGCACGGCGTGAGTGTGCTGTGGGTGGGTGGAAGCACACACAGCTACTCTCAGTCCCAGGTGTCCTGTGCTCCTCCTGAGACAGGACAAAGGCAAGGGCCCATCTGATGTTCCACAATTTTGAAGAGCATTTGAGATTTGGGAGCTCTGAGTACGGCATTCTTTAAACAGTATGAAATGAACAGGGGAAAGCTCCCTTACAGATCACCACGAAAAAAGTGAAGGCAGCTGGCCAAACCGGCATGAACTAGTGGGGACGGCCCTTCCTTCCCAGAGCAGTTTCCTGTTCAAGAGTCTCCATTGCTTCCTCCGTAGGCTTCGTAAGGACTAGGGCCGGAGGGTTGCATGGTCAGCCTCAGGGTCCCTTGGCTGCCAATGCACCCCAGTAGGCCTGCATTCTCAGTAACACCCCTCAGCAGGCCTCAGAAATCCAGCAACCCCAAGTTCAGCTTAGAAGCAGCCTGCTTTGTTTCCCAGGACTGAAAGCTCCAGGTGCCTCCCACAGTGATCTCTCCCAGGTGACAGAACCACACGAGGAAGCAGCTGCCTTCCTCCTCGCAAGCCAAGAAGAGGAAAAAGGCCGGGGTGCTCCAGGAATGAAGAACTAGCTAGCCTGCGCAGAGCCCAGGTGCCTTGCTGCAGCCATGGGGGCCATCACACCTCGCTCTGGAGGCAGGAGTGACGCCTTTTCACTGGCACCCTCGCAGGCTTATTCTGGTTGAGACTAGCCAGCCTGCTGCCAGCCTTTTACAGACCCGGGAACTGTGGGACCCGAGGACAGGATTTATCTATCACTCGATCAAACTTTGCACATTTGGAGGTAGCCTCACATCTTAGCTCAAAATACACGACATGAAGCAGATTCGTCTAAATGAAGGCGTCTTTTGCAGCCATAACTGGCATCTCGCCTCATTATTTCCCAGGCGACTAAAAATTAAAGCAAAGCTTGCTCTCCTAAGGCTATGCCCCGCGAGCTCAGCAGCGCGTTTCAGCACCAGCTTCGGGGACAGTCGCCATCAGAAGGGAGGGCACAAACTGGCCGGAGTCACCAGGCGCTCCCCCTCTACCCGAGGCAGGTGTCCCGGCGTCAGGAAAGCAGAGAGCTTCTGCGAACCCCCGCCAAAACCACTGCTCCAAACAAAATGATGAGTGGTCACGCCATCTATCCCGTATGGTCCTTTGCACTGGGGACGTCCCTTGTCCAGAGGACAGCAATTACTGAGGATGTAGGAGGGTCCTTTAGGAGGCTCGGCCCGCCGCGACCCCGGGGATTCATCTGTGACCCCCCCCCCGCGGTGGTGCACCTTGCGGGGGGGGCCCGCCACATGGAACCACAGGTCTTTGTGTCGCGTGCCATGGCACCTCCAGGGAAGACCCAGGAGCCAGAATGTCTCTCTAGTTCCGAGACTTTGTGTTTTGGCCCGGCTCTCACAGAGCTGGAGGGGCCTGGGCCGAGGTTCTCCGACGAGGCGCCGCGCCCTCCCGGGGGCTCGGGCGCCACTTACCTCAGCCGGCGCGCAGCCGGTGCCGCTCAGACGCGGGATAGGACCCCGGCGCTGCGCTCGAAGGGGGTGGCCAGGTCAAGTGGCATCGCGCGCCCCGGGCTTGGTGCAAACGCGACCCGCGTGGCCGCCCGCGGGGTCCCCGGGCCACAGAAGATTGTGCGCGTCTGGGGAGGAAGGGGGCGCGGCGCGGCACCCAAGTCACAGCAAAGACACCCGCTCGCGGGGCTCCGGGTCTGTGCAGCGGGCCCAGGGGGTGCAAGGCGGTGACCCCCAACCCTAGCCTGCTGCGCCACACTGGCCGCACCCACTCTCGCGCACCCACTCCGCAGCAGGTCTCCTCCCGCGCCGGGAGGGGCCGGGAAATCCCGCCCGCCGCCGCCGACGTCACTGGTGCGTCACTGGGGCTCCCGCGCCGGGCTCCGCGCCCCCTAGCCCCTCGCCACCCCCCAGACCCGCCCTCCCAGGGCGAGCGCATCCTGGAGAGTTCATTTCTCCAGGGCAGATACCCGCGTGCAGAGTGGGGACGGCTAGCTCAGGATACTGCACCTGGGGACACTTAGGGAGCCTCACGCCGAGGAAGGTGGGAGCTGCGAGTGCAGAAGCTGAACACCTGGAAATGCGCACCGTCCTTAAGCCGACGTCGCTAAGCAACGTGGGCAAGACCGCCACGCGACGGGGCTGGGCAGAGCAGCTGCCTTCCAGCCAGCCACTGGAGTGCAAGTGGACAGCAGGGTGCTGCTGCCGCGGGGAATCCTGGCGACTCCCAGCGGTGAGACAGTTGTGGCTGGCCAGGCCTTGCCCTAATGGAATTGTGTCTTGTGATTCTCATTGTAAACCGATGGATTATCATACTCCTCTTTCTTGAGGGACAAGCGACTTCAGTCACGTCTCTTTTCCACCTCTCATAAAATGACACAAAGCCGTCTGAAGACAGAAGCCCGGAAAACATTTCGAGCAGAGTTACTAAGATCTGTAGAGAAGGAGGCCGTGTTACTTCTATCTATAAACACCATGGACAGGGAGATTTCTTGAAAATCTTTCTCCTGTCCACCTTCAGCAACCATTTCTGCTGTGAGTGACACTGGACAGGGTACCTCAGATTTTCACAGATCTAGCTCACGTTTCCCACTGTAGGCTGGGCAAAGGTGCACCTTGGCGACGTGGGGCTACACCAAGAGGCCAGAAAGGCCCGCTGGGGCAAAAAAAATCACTCCGATTGTTCTTGTATTTTTGGTTGTGAGCCTAGCCTTTAACGGCTGAGCCATCTCTCCAGCCCCCGATTGTTCTTTATAGCTCTCAGGAGTCCCCTTGGGTCACAGAATTAAACTATGACACAACGATTTAGCCAGCAATGTTCAAAGCACAGACTGTTCGAGTGAGAAAGACCAGAGAAATTCCAGCAACACAAAACTGTGTTCACTCTTGCACTCTCAGATCCGGCATCTCTCCTGCAATCCCTGGCTGAGTAGCACACTCTTCCCCCAAACCCGTTGCGTCAAAGCTGAGCTTAGGTTTCCTTTTATGAGCATTCTAAGGCTTTTGGTGCCATTGGTTCAGTTGTAAGGGCTGTCAATAGATAAACTCTCTGGTAGACTGGACAGTTGCTGGGACATCCCAGTCTCTCCCAGGCCCTATTTTGTCTTACACACATACAGAGCAATGTTCAACCTCTAGGGCTCTGGAGGGGCAAGTTGTATTCCCTTGGGCCACCTCTAACAAAGATCTCACCCCCTTCCAGTAGCAGCCATTCTGGGGGACATGAAACACCTAAGTATAGCATGATCAAGGACAAAGAAAACAGAATACTGTTAAAGTGTTGTGTGCACAGGGTATAACAGTAGCAGAATCAGACTTCTTTGTACAGCTGCTTCTGGTACAGCAGGCAACAACTGAACTCTTAGTTTCAAAAAGAGATCCAAATACGAATTTTTCAGTAGATCTAAATGTAGCCGTGCTAACCTCCGAGAGGATGGATGTGTTCAACTCTGCCGTTCTCAATCCTACCAGTGAATTTGGTCAGTGTTTGCTTTTATTTTATTTATTTATTTTTTTGGTTTTTTCGAGACAGGGTTTCTCTGTAGCTTTGGAGCCTGTCCTGGAACTAGCTCTTGTAGACCAGGCTGGTCTCGAACTCACAAAGATCTGCCTCTCTCTGCCTCCCGAGTGCACCACCACCGCCCGACTGCTTTTAATTTTTTTAAATCCTGGCAACAAAAGAAACTAAGTTATTCAATCATTATGAAAACTATAAAGTAGATTTTACTAAAATCTTAGAAAACACTATTTTTAAAAACTTTGAATTGGATTTTCAGGTTTTTAAAAACAGTTTGAACGAGATCAGAATTTGAGACTGAAAACGCTTCTTGTGATCAGCCAATAGAAGCTGGGGTGAGACCAGCTTATTTCACACAGAAGATAAGCCAAACTTGCCACAGGATCATCTTTGAAAAACTCATTTCTCATCGGCTCTGCTCATGAGAGAAGCTCTCAGGGCTGCAGAAGGAATGCTGAGCCAACCCCAGTCTTCAGAGGGCACACGGGATTTCCCTCTAACAGCAGCAGGATAGGCCTTTTTGTCCATGTCTTGTAATGCACAGTGCATTTGAGTGTGTGTATTTCATTTTAGCAACCAGAGCTGCCCGCTGGATTTCTAAGTGTCTTGATTTCATAATGTATAAAGTGTTGCCCTGATTAGAGGAGTTCTCAGAAAAAATGGCAAAGCTGTCCAAAATATGAGATACATTTGGGAACAAATTGAAAAATCTTGTCATATATGTGGGGACCAAACCCCACTGGTCAGTTAAAGGGTAATAAGCAATGCAAGGGGGGATTCTGAGAAAATAACCCAATAGAAAGTAAAAACATGGTATTTCTTTAGTCTCTAATTACCTTTCCCAACACCGTAGCTCTTCTTTGTCAATTTGGGGCATTAGCAAGTTATCCAAAACAGTGGGAACTAGATAGCCCGGAAAGAGCTCCAGTGGGCCTCCTCCCCTTTCTGCACCCTCAGATATCCAAACAGGCAGCAGAGGGAGGACGCAGGGTTGGCAAGCTTACACTGATAAAGCCTTGCTGCTGACTTCTCGGGGACAGAAAAACGCTAAACCAGATTGAAAAGCTGCGAAGCAGCACAGATGCAGGCAGAGGAGCAGCAGTTGCACCCCTGTGCCTTCTGTCACTGCAGGCACCTGGTGCTCTGCAGCCTTCCCCACCGCAAAGACTGGAAGATGGGTGGATGCTGCATCCCACATGCCTGGCCTGGATCTGATGCCTGTCTTCACTTAGATGTCTATCCATCCGTTAGGTTGTAACATCACTTTCTGTCATTAGCGAGGCTTTCTACCTCGGCAGAGTGGTGCATGCGTATTATCCCAGAGCTCAGAGGACTGTGTCAGGCTAGCCTGGTGGACACAAACCCTGTCTTACAAAACAAGGGCTGGGGATGTAGCTCAGTGGTAGGAGGCTTTCTAAATGGTTTCTGCAGTTCTCAGAGCACCTCAGTTCCACCTCCCCAGCACTTACCCTGGACTGTAACTTGCACACAGGCTGAGTGCTACCTGCCGCACTTCCAGCGGTTTCTCACTAGCCTGTAAGGCCCATGAGGCAAAAACATCTGGATTATATGTATATCATATCTGAAGCTCTATTCTCAGTCAGGCATGCCACAAGAAGGGACAAACACTCTGCTATCTAAAATGAGAGGCTGATCTTGGGACGAGTTCATTTAAGGACAGGAAAAGTTGAAATATAGCATTTTAGAACAAAAACTAAAGTTAAGGAATGAGAGATGCCTTATCTATTCCTAGTGGTAGAAATTTATAGGGGAACCAAGGAGAACAGATGGGGCTTCTTAAAAAGCCACCGTTGTGTGAACTTTCCTGAGAAGACAAGAACAAACATCTCACCTCGGATAGGACCTCAGAGACAGAAACAAATGATTTCATTCAAGTGTAGCTTGGTGAAGCGATGTGCTTAATTAGGGTTACTTACAGAAGCATGGGTATCACTGAAGGAAAAATCTTCTCCAACTCTTAAGTGTCATCAGGAAGGGGCATGACCTTGTGAGCCTCTCCTCAGAGCAACCATTAACTGTATAAATTCTCTGGTGAGACCCTTCTCCAGAAACGGTTAAGGTCAACAAACCTAAGGGACGCTGGGAGCCTGTTAACTGCTAGGGCAATGGGGCTTTGTGAGCGGCCCACCCAGAACGATCATTATCTGCCTATAAATCCTCAGGAAAGAGGTGGCATGTGAACCTCTTTCTTCTAGTGACCGTTAGCTCTCTAAAAATCCTACAGTAGGGAGGTGCCTGTGTGCTCCTCCTTACCCATGACAGAAAGTTAATGGGCCCCTCTTGTGCAGGTCTCCTGAGGGTAATCACAATGGCTTAGAGTTCAAAATCACAATAGACATGACAGGCCCAGAGAACAGCATTCACGACACCCCACCCTCTCCTCCAGTTCCTACACCATTTTCATCCCCTTCCGCAATGTTCTGAGACTTACGCACAATATAGCCGTCTCACTTAGGGCCAAGCATCCAAAAGTCACTTATTCTCAGGACTTGGGCCAGTCACAAGTCTCTGCAGTCATCCCTGCCTACTGTAAGAGGTTTCTCTGACCAAAGCTGACGATCCCTGTAATTTATGGGCATAAAAATAAATATTCATAAGGCAATCTGAAAGGCACTATGAAAATTAGTCAGTAGGGAGAAAGATTCCAACTCAGTCCCAATTGGTTTTTTTACATTCTGCGTAGCAAGCAGTGTCTTCAACAGTACAGCCTTACCACCCAGGCTTGGTGGGCACTCAACAGCAGTGGCAATGGCCTCTACTATTTAGGGGTTATAGGTCTCATTGGCCAAAAATTAATATGGAAGTATCCTATTCCTACCACTGTAATGTGTGTTCAATTGCTCTATGGCCTCTCGAAGTCCCTTTCCCACCCTCGCAGTGTGTGTGTGTGTGTGTGTGTGTGAGCCGTGGCAGTTTCATTTGCATCCCTTGCTGACAGACTTTATTGGTGACTCTTAGTTACTTTCCAGCCTACATTGAGGCCCTATGGCCAGACTTTAAATGAACTTAGTGATCAGTCTTGGGGTGCCTGAGGGCACATAGCCTGTATTTTAGTAAGGGCATCTGCTTCTTGGCTTCTGGGAAGACTCAATGGGCTGTGGACTCTTGGACAGAGAATTACTGACTCTGATTCCTGTTGAACTCTGTGTTTCCTCCCATGCTAGGTCATTTGTGAAGTTGGACTAAAACCCAGCTTAAGTGCAGACTATCACAGGCCATGTCTCATAGGATACTACTATTTACAGGGCTCTTAATTCAATCCACTAGCTGTTCTTACCCTCTCCCTAGCCACACGGTATCTCTATTTATCTGCGTGGCTGCAGCCACATAATCTTATCAGAGCCCTTAATTGTACCAACAGTGCAGGCATTTATGGGAGTGGCAGCATTCCTTCTATGGCCTGTGGCTTGTTAGTTGGTTCTATTCCTTGTGGAGGTTCAATGGTTGAAGGAAACTGATCCCTGCACAGCCAGTGATTAGTAACAGGAATTTCAGATACACCTTGTTCTGCAATAGCCACGGACTGAGATCTGGTCATAACAAACAAGACATACAGATTTAATTCTATTTTTCGCAAATTTATTTCCAAACTGAAGAGGCAGTGTGTATAAGGTAACAGCATGTGATGATTTCTAGGGATGTGTGCTACAACATGCACGTTACAAAGCGTTTCTAACATATATACATACTAGGTTTCATGCTCAATAAATAATCCCCCCAATGAATTTTCATTTTTACATAAAAATATAATATTGCACTCTTAACAAGATCAGATATTTTGCACATTTTCTCTTTAGATAATGATGAAACTCAGTCCTTAAAAAAAGCCAAGACTGTAAAGCATCCCTATTCTAATAGGAGACTAACTTGAAGTTCTCAGTAAAAAAATGAAAGCTAGATCAATAGCCGAATTTTTAAAAATAAATCAGTCACTTCAACGTGAGTAGGAGGAATGTCATCTCTGCTCATAAGTGGACCTCAGGAGTAACATGTACCCATGTCAATGTGACCTAAAGGTCTCATGGGGCCCTGCCTCTCCCTGTGCCTGTCTTCACAGCAGAGACTCTGGAATTGCATCTTGCAGATACAAGCAGAATGTTTTACAAAGTCTGGAAGTTACAAAAGTAGTTCTGTAAACAGTATATGAATTAAATTTCCAAAACAAACGCACAAGTCATTCATAGGCAGCAGAGCGTGCGTCTATCCCATGATGACATATTTCTGAGCCTACCTGACAGTTCTCAAAGCCTTTAAAGCAGCACCTCAAGTAAAAATCCAGCTGTCCCAGCATGGCATCATGGTATTCCAGACTAGGAGCTGTCTCCACATGCCATGGCGCTCATGTAGGGCTTTCACTTTCTCTAGGATCCTTAGATGGCGGCTTAGGAACAGGTGAAACTGGGTTCCTAGAGTAACTCACTTAGCCTCCGGCTTGCACACTCAGCTGTCTTCTTTTCCTTAAGCCCTGTCTCACAGCAGAACACTCTCCTGTGGACTGGATGAGCTGCTGTGCCTCCACTGTGCAGTGCTGCCTGGAACTTCAATTGCAGATGGTAAGTGTTCAGGGCTCTGTTAATGGCATTGTTATCAGCAGATGCTAAAAAGATTTACCATTATATTTGAAAACAGTCACTGAACCAAGGGTGTTGGTGTCTATAGTGTTATGGATTTTAAGTAAACTCTTATGAGAAAGAGGATGTGTATGAAATCAAAAGTTCCTGGATTCTTGCCTGTGGCCTACAGGAGAAATCTAGCTACTCTCTGGGCGAAGACACCCAGCAGAAGCAGCCTAGTGTGATGCTGCAGCAGTGCATTGTCTGCTCAGATATTCCGGAATGCATTTGGTGCAGAGGCACCTACTGAATAATTTGCTTCTCAAAGAAAGCAATTGTTGAGCCTTGAAAAATTCCTAGTTTTTCTTTTCTTTTTATAGGGGGAATGTGTGCATGTAGGGGATATACCAGAAACTTTAAAAATATAATTTCTAGTATTTTAGATAACTAATTAGCCAATTTAAGTTCTGCTGCTTCTTTTTGAAAGTAAGAGGATACCCTAATCTTTGATTCAGCATACCTTCTTTGGAAAAAGTATCAAGAGTCTGACTTTAATTTGCCTCAAAAGACCCGAAGCTTGTTGGCTAGTATGTGCTGACCCAGCCTTCCACACCATTATGGAATGAAGGTAGGGCTTTACTCTCAGGACCACGGAGGGTGTGGAAGTATGCACAGAGAGACAGGTGTCATTACTGGATATCTGCTTAGTCATTTGTTTCTGCAGTGGCTGGAGCCAGCTCCACAGTATGATGCTCATGTCCTCTGTGGAAGGCCCTTCTCTTCATCCAGCTGCATAGCTGCTGAGGAAAGAATAGAACATGGGCTGCTTCACACGCTGCTGGTCCTTCCGACACCATGCAATCACTGTCCCATCACTGTTGGCTGTGTATAAATGGTGGCCATCGCAGGAAAACGTAAGGCTGTAAAGAGCAAATCCACTCGCATATTACAATCCTGAAACTGGTTTTACAGACTGTGATGCTAAAACTAAGGTGTCTCCACTCCAGAGTCATACATGCAAAGACGGCGCACAAACCGTCCATGCCAACCCATCCTAACATAGTCACCCTCCTGTCAAGGTCCGGGGCTCAGTTTAGCTAGAACAAAACTGGAGCACCAGAGATCAGGCGGGAGAAACTTTACACAGATAGCATAGTAATAGATTTTCCCCTTAAAAATTAAATTACATTTACTTATTTATTCACTCATTTGTTTATTTGAGACAGAGTCTCCCTATGTAGTACTGGCTATCCTGAAACTTGCTATATAGACCAGCTTGGCCTGGAACAGAGAGAGAGGAAGGGAGGGAGGAAGAGAGAAGGAGGAGAGGGAGGGACAGAGGGAGAGAGAGAGAGAGAGAGAGAGAGAGAGACAGAGAGAGAGAGATCTGCCTCCCTCTGCCTTTTCAGCTGCTGGGATTAAAGGTGTGGGCCACCACACCCAAGCCTTAAATGACATTCATTTTAAGGATGTATTTTGGAGAAAAAAGGCAAAACAATATAAAATTAATAGATAATTTAGGTTCACACTTAAATTTGGCACAATCAAAATAAATTTATTTAATGAAGTATAATTTGAATATCTCAACTACTGATTGAGTTTTAAAATCAAATTTGTAAGCCTAGTTAAGGGTAACTGGTGTTTGTTTTATCAAGCACATCCCTGTGGTGGTCAGTCACATGACTGTCATTGCAAAAGAGGAAGTGGAAAGAACAGTTTCTATGGCTCCAGAAGCTTCCTGGCACAGGGCCAGCACGTCTTTCACCTAGACACTAGACACTGAGCTTCATGTGACAGGAGTGCATTGGTTTGTTGCTGGTAACAAGAAATTTGCTGCATGGTAAGAGACTGGCTTTTCATGACACCTTCACACACACATTCTTTAGGTCTATATGCTTTACTATTTCTCTAACAAAATATAATCACAAATTATTTTGTGAAGACTAAAGGGCAGTGGTAGATCTTACCTTATGATAGGCTTATTTGATTTGGGAAATGTAATTTCTCTCACAGGCTTCAAGTCCCATGTGCTCCATAACCTAGAGGAAAGAGCAGTCATTATTCGATTATGCAAACTAAAACTGCATGCACTGAAAAACACACGCATTTGTTTGCTGAGTTACCAGGATGCTCTACTGCAAAGAACAGCATTGCCTTAGGGAGTCTGCAGGGGTTGCAGGTGGGACTAAGAACTCTGCCTACTTTAATATGGTTAATATTTTATAGTTAACACAATACTTCCAAACTGCACTAGCTTTACTATTTAGAAACACAACAGGAATAAAGACCTATACCCAAAAGTGAATATGCTTAGACATTAAATTCATTTCTCAATCTGTAGTGACACATGATTGGGAAGACAACCCTTCTCTTACCTCACAATGCCGTTTTCTAATCCCCCTGCAATGACATTGATGGATACTCCCTCAGGTTGGTTGGAGAAAGCTACAGAACAAATGATCTCTCTGCAGTGGACATGTCCAACGAGGTCCCCATTCACTGTCCAGAGTCTTAGGTCACTGCCCCCTCCAGCTGAAACACAAATCATCCCATAGATCACCAGAATGTGGGGTCTCACACGAGGTCCCTAGGGCATCCATAAGGGTTGTCCCTGCTTACTGATTAATGACTCTGAATTACTCCAAAGAGCTGTATGGTAGTACAGATTAGTCCTCTATGGGCAGTGACCAATGACGGAGTGGAACGGTAACAAGGGAAAAGAATCAGGGATCTTCGTGTGGTTACATTTCCGTCTACAAACTGGCAAGTCCTAATTATGTTTGCAAGTACCCAGAATACCATTCTCCAAGAGAGAGAAAAATATTCTGTGAAGCCATCAGAAAGAAGTTCCTTAAGGGAGCTGGGGAGATGGCTCAGTGTGTTACACTGCTGTGTAAGCATAAGGGACTGAGCTCAGCACCCTAGCACCTACAGAAAAGCCAGGTATGGTGGTTCAAGACCTAACTCCAATGTTGGGGAGGCAGACCCAGGTGAAACTCAGAGGCCCTATCTCAAAACATAAGACAAAGAGCAATAAAGATACTGAAACTCAACAACCTTCACACATATAAGCACACATGAGCAGTACCCCCACCACCTCATCACAGTGGCTTAAGCCAGATATGGTGGCATTTACCTGCCATCCAAGCAGTTTGAGAGGCAGGATGATTGTGAGTTTTTGGCTAGCTTGGGTTGCATATAGAGATCCTACCTAGCAATAAATAAACAAAAAGTGACATATGTGACTTTCAAAAGAGAAAAAAAATAGTTGTAGCAAAAATGATACATATTTTTTAAAAAGTAAATTAATTCTTAAAACAAAGCCTTATTCCTCAAAGTATCTAATATTTAATTTTATTTATTAACACTGAACTGAACTAAACTAAGTTTTTCTTTTTAAAGACTAGAAAGAAAGGGGCTAGGGAGATGGGTCAGTGGATATAGCACACAGTGGGTAAAGTCAGCTTGACACCTAGCCTGGTATACCTGTGAGGGATTCTCCGAGATCAGACGAGATCGGGCGCGTTCAGGGTGGTATGGCCGTAGGGGATTCTCTAGATTAAGTTTAACCTCTGAAAATGTTTGTGGGATATCATCTTAATAAAATTAATTAATGTACGAAGATATGTCTTAATTGTGGGCAGGAATGTTCCCCGGGTTAGGGATCCTGGACTACAGGAAATGGAGAAAGTGGGCCAAACACCAGCTCTGCGTGCATTAGTTCTCTGCTCCTGACTACGGCTGCTCCGAGTTCTCCCACCCTGACTTCTCTGCCAAGAGACTCACCCTGGAACTGAGCCAAAGCTCTTTCTCCCTTAAGTTGCTTTTGTCAGGTGTTTTATCTGAGTAACAGGTAATGAAACTTTGCCCATGAAAGCTGTGACACTAAGCCCAGTGCTCCCTGGTGAGACAGAAGGTAGAGCTTGTAGGCTAGCTAGCCTGGGGCACAACAGCAGTGAACAACAAAAGACCCTCCTGATAGTAAGGCTTCAGTGCAGAAGAAAATGCTTGCACAACTCAATGAACATGGAGAAGGTGAGCTGGTACTAACATAGAGCCTGCACTCCTGCTGACTAGAGGTTAGGGCACTGGAGGATACGCCTCACATTGCCAAAGGAGGAAAGCAAACACCATCCCAGCTATAAAACTGCCCATCTACAATGGTGGCCTGTATGCAAGATGCATTGGTGCCAACAGTGGCGCAAAGCTTATGGACTAACAAACCCATACCTGATTGGATTGAGGACCCACTCCATGAGACCCATTTCTGACACTGTTTAGATGACCAAAAACCTGAGACTAGATAGGCCAGGAACTTTGGGGAAAATCAAACATTACTGTTCTACTAAAAAAAGACAGCAACAAAATAACTCCTCATGACAACATTCTGCTGTGCTCATAGATCAGTGTCTTGCTCAGTTATCATTGGAGAAGCTTCCTCCTGCTGTAGATGGGAATTAATACAGAGACCCACAGCTGAACAAATACACAGAGAGTGAGAGACCTTGGAACACTTTGCCCTAAATGTGAGGTCTACATCAAATCCTTCCCCCAAGGGCTCAGGGAACCCTGCAGAAGAGGAGCCAAAATAAACTCAAACTATTTTAAGTTCCTTTTGCCAGAGTATCTTTTTTTTTCAACAGTAAACAATGTACTTTATTATTATCAAGTCAGAAAGTCTCTTGTTCTAATGACAAATTCAATGAAGTTGACAATCAACATCATCGAAACACCCCCAAGCTTACAGTGGGAGGAAAGAGTATTTAATACTATGTAGCCTGAGCAACTCTTTCTAGGTTTAGTACTACGTTAAAAAGAATGATATAAAAAAAAACCAGGTCAGGTCAACTCCATAATGAGAATGGTTATTGGCAGTCCTACTTGGTAACAGTCACAACTAGCTCTTAAAAGAAAAACCAATAAATTTTTTTCAGACTACAGATTTTGCTCAATAGAAGTAAGCACAGGAGGTGTGTGTTAAAGAGTACATAAGGTTAAATCTACCTTATAGTTAACTAACCCTTAACTCTTCAGACTAAATCCCATCTTTTAAATCACTTGAAGTAATACATGAAAAGGGTTCATGTTTAACAATCTTTAATTCAAATGCAAAAGTTCAATACAAGCCAATTGTAGGGCTTGGGATTTATTCGTTTAAAACAAAAGAGTAGAGGAAATGCAACAAGATGATCTTTCCATTTTCAAAAGCTTCCAAGGAAAGGATCATAGATAGGGCCATAGTATCTTATCACAGCAAAAGGAAAAGTAAAATCATCAAACTCAACCTGTCAAAACTTGTTCTCTAGAAAGGTAACAGAGCTAATGGTTTAAAATAAAAACCAAAGTGGCATAGAAAACAAAAGCCAAGAAATTTCAAATAATTAGGTAATAATTTGTTTAAGTGTATTAAAATAAAGTTTTACATCTATCGGGAAAATTTTTAACTTCTGCGTAAGGTAAGAAATCAATGTAGGACCTTATATTTTAATATACATTCATGCTATGGCCAAAGTGTTTACACTGAAGGGAGCTGAGAGAAGCCCTAGCCAGGAAATGGGCAACCCTAGTTGGAGGCAACTCACCTGAGTCACACACAGTAGCAATGTCACCTGATGTTTCACTGGCAGAGACAGCTGTCACAGGGCTTTTGTGTCCTGCCAGACTTTGTACATAGCATAGCCTAAAAAAATGACATAATTCACACATCCAGTCATACACAGGACTACAGTCTTTGTTTCCTTTCAAAAATAAGTAACTCTTATTTTGAGGCATAAGAATTTCTAACTTTAACTAAACTATAGAGGTTCTCTATACCTATAAGCACGTGTCTTGTGCCTAAATTGACAACATAGTGCCATGATTCTAGTGCATTTATTATATACTGTAAAATATGCAACATTTCAAGCAGCTACGTCTGGATGAGAGACTGCTGTACCTGTTTAAGTCCCACACGATGCAGGTCCCATCTTTGCTCACACTTATCATCACGCTATATGGCTTGCAGACACACAAGCTGGTTATCTCTTCCGTGTGTCCATAGAGATGCATCTGACTCTCCATTTCAATTTCTGAGGGCTGGAATTTGAATATTAAGCAAAGTATGAGGTGAAAACCACATAAAATAATCTGTAGTATCTCAAAATTAAAAATGTGTCTCAGACTTTCTTTTTATCTAATCATTTTTCAATTCTATTCAACTTTTTAAATGATAAGTCAACAAAGAAATGTAACAATTTAAATTGCTAATTAATAACTTGCATTGCCTATTATTTTTATTTGCTCTTGTTCAGTCTTTGTTAAAGGTATATGTATTTTTAAAGTCTGTAATATTGCAATACGAATACATTTCTATTTTGTATTTTACATTATTTTGCATTTTCTACTTTTGATATTATATTCAAATTATTTAATATTATCTTCAAATGATAATAATGCTGACATGAATATTTTGCATTTACTGATATTTAAAACTATTTTCAAGTTATATATAGTGTCATAAAAAGTTTTGTTTCTCTCTTTAGTTTGACAGGTACCAATGCTATTGTCCCTTCTCAATGGCTACAGATGGACTTTCAAAAACCAATTATGTCTGAAAGCCACACGGTTATTACTTGCTTTTTTATTTGAGTGCTTATTATCATTGGCATTTCAGAATTTCCCATTCAAGAATACAGAAATGGGGGCTGGCTTACCCCTACTGAGCAAGCAGCTCTAAGTTCCCAGGGTGGCATCTCCTAGGTGTCCTCCCTGCCACTGCATGAGGCATCTTATCCCTTGTCTGCATCCCATCTGGGATTCATTTAAGAGGTAACCAAGACTATCCCAGTGTGTGTGTTGAGCTTCCTGTGGGAATTCTCCAGACTCACTCTATACTAGGTGACTAAAGTCCTTATAAGTTTCTCTTTCAGAGGCTCATCTAACTTTTGGCCCACTCTGCTCTGGATTCCCCCAATCTGGGACTCCCCTGAGGGTTAATGTCAATTTCCACAGTGTCTTCACCTTTCCCACATCAGCTGGAGCTGCCCATCAGGCCAGTTTAAAGTGGTACCATGAATCATGGGCAGCAACCCTGTTCTAGGTGAAGCTGGAAATCCAGATATCCAAACACAGCAGCAGACTGAGAGCCACAGGGAAAGACGGAGGTTAGAAACTCCAAGCAAGAGTGAGGTCCCAGTGGAAAACCTCAAGAACACTCGAGCTCTCATTTCAGTGTAAGACACCAAAGCCCAGGATGAAGCCAGTCAAAGGTGGGGCTACATGCTCCTCCTGATGCAGATGACGGTGGTGCTGATGAGGACCTGGGTAGTTCCTGTCTTCAGGCTTCCCAAGGTCCTGCTAGATATAAAGATCTGACAAATGTCCCAGTTCAGGTCTCTGTTCCCACAAGAACTACAGGCCCCCAAGAGGGCTAAGGACATTGGTATCAAGGAGTGGTTACTGCAGAAGGAGGTCACATGTATTTTCTATTTCTTTCCCAGGGCCTAGGACCTTTGCAATTTCTGATGCAGGAGTATTGCATGACTTTGCAGAATGAACTAGCCCTGATGTTGAAGGTCCTGCACAGTGTGGCTGACGGACATGCTGGACCAAGCCCTTTGTACAGTCCTGTATCCACACTCGGCACACAGCAGGCTCAAGGTCCTAGAGCTACAGCTACTGCTTTTACCAGTACAAGACTCCTGGTTGCCTAGAGGCTTTAGTCACCTTCAACCTTTTCCACTGGCTCACCAGGGCCTGAAATGTGTTGCCAAGGGAGACCAGTGTATCCTACCAAGACTTGAATTCTACACTGCATTGGTGCACCAACTTTGTTTAAATTTATAGCTTCTATGCATTTATTTGTGTGTGTGTGAATTCTCAAACTCTAAACCAATAAAAGGTCTATTTTTTTTCTCTGTTAAAACAATACCAGGCTGTCTGTTTCAAGAATAACTGTTATACAATCAATTATCATTTTCAGAAGATATTCTTCTATAACATTCACTTAACTTATAGATAATCCCATAATAAGTCAGTATCTACCATTTACTAGAAGGCATATTAGAAGGCTTCATTGAGAAGACTCAGACAGTTGAGCAGTAAGTGCTTAAAGTTCGGTATGGTTTACTAGCAAAGGGAGATACTTCCTAAGAACCCCTGGAAAACTCTCCCAACAAGGACTTATGAGTCTTATGTGACACTATGGGGCTATTGTTTGTCTGTGTGAAAGCTCCCTGAGGGAACACATAAAAGCTTTCAGGACCAGGGACTACATGGCGGGGAAGCTGCAGAACAGAAAGAAGTGAATGTCAGAAGCATCCTTTTGACTTCACAGCCAGGGCCAGGAGCAGCCTGTGGGATAATGCATGAGGACCAACAACTGTGAAGATCTAAGTGAGCTCTCCTTAAACACTGGCAGAACCACACAGCTAAGCTGCATTTCTGACACAGGGCAGGAAATAACCACTACTCTCCCAACTCAACTACCCTTATCAATGAGCTGGAAAATCGGCTTTCAGGAAAATTATATAAAAGTAATAATAAGCAATGTGAACCTTCATCAGCCTGCCACAACTTAAAAGCAAACAAGGATTGCTATATTAAGTCACAATAGGTATAACTATGATCTGCTCTATTCAAAGGTATTCCTTGTGTAATGACTCCTATACTGACATCTTAATCCTTTTCTTTTTAATGTGGTATTATATACTGTGCTGGTAGATAACTAAAAATGCAGAAATGAGGAAAGCTAAGAACAAGGCTGTTTGAAGTGTCAGAAAGCAAATGGAGCAAAAACTAACAACAACACCAACAACAACAAACAAACCAAACAAAGATAGAGCTAGTTTTAATAAGGCAACTAAGCATGTGCATAGCAGATAGCTATCCTAGCGGCAGGCTGGAACAGATTCCTAGAAGCAAAGCAACAGAGTGCAAACTGAGATGACTGAAGGTACTGGCAGCCATTAATGATAGAGACAGATATATAGGGATGAGATGTTTGAGAGTAAAAAGGAGAAATAAAAAGGGGACTTTCTGGACATTATAACACTTCTGGACTCGGTTTCCTTAGCAAACATGGCATGTAAGAACCTCACCCCTGGGCTATATAGGCTGCTTTGTTTTTTTCCATTTCATCCTCACCACTGTAGTCTTAACTACACAGAAAATTATTTGCCATCTCCCAACTTAGCAGACCATGGATTCCATATGGTTGGGCAAGTTGGTACCCTATTTTTGGTAATCTCTTTTCTCCACACAGCAGTACCCAGTGTAAGTATAACCTTCTTGGCTCCCTAATACCTAGCAGACACCTCTCTCCTTGTCCCATCTGTTCCTACATCCTGTCCTAGCCTCCATCCCAGCCTTCAGGGTGTTTCTCCTTGCAGGCTCTCCAGGGTTTCTCCAGGTACTGACTGGGGTCCAGTACTCCTGACAAAACATTTTAGTAGCTTCTCTGATAAGAGACAGAAAAATATTGGGGTCATATTTAACCCCCAGGGTCAAACAAACTTTAACAAGGGATTTACCAAAGAACTTGGGAATAATACTGTGCTAGGAATAGTAAATAGTTCCACTCAGCAAAATATATTTAATAATATAATTCTGAAAGTTGTGGGAAAAAAGTAGCCCAGAGAAGATTCTAATGAAAGAAGATTATTACTTTAACTTGCTACATCTTGAACAGTACCACAAGGTTCAAGCAAGGAGACAGGAAATTAAAAGGAAGCATTGCATAATATGTCTTTTCTTTAAAAATTGGCTTATTTAAATACCTCACCTTAGTCATTCAGTGGATGGCTTAAAATTGATTTCTAGTAAATAAGTAACAGAAATTAAGATAGCTACTTAGATTTTGCTGCCATTTAATTTAGTCAGACTAGGAGGGTGACATTAGGGTTTCCATACTTTTGAGTACAAAGGATAGAAATCATGTTTTATATACTCTTTCTAAATGTTCAAATTGATACTGAGAATATAGGCAAGATTCAAATGTCATGAAGAAAAAAAAGCCATGTATTGGCTCATGCCTGGAATCCCAGGACTTGGTAGCCTGGCAGGAGGACTGCCAGAAGTCTGAGGCCAGCCTAGGCTACAAAGTAAGACCCTGTCTCAAAGACAGTCATGAAAAAGCCCAAATGCAAAGTAGATCATATCTCAAAATATTTTGTCTCTGAAGCAGAAAATAAGAACTCTAAGATTATTTTCAAAACTCTTTACTGATCCTAATGAACCTAATTCTAATGAATTAGGTCTGTGACCTTCCATTTCCTAAGAGCTAAAACAGGGAAGAGCTAGCACACATGTGGTAAGAGCTAGCACACATGTGGTAAGGTAGCCTTGTACAAGGATGGCTCACATCATCCAGGCTTTCCTCAGTGACATAAAGGTCCAAACCATGTGCCAGTGAGCCAGGACCTACCGTGCTGCTGGTGAGCCTGTTGGTATAGGCTGTGATGACACCACACTTGCTCCCGGTGAAGAGCTGACAACTGTCAGGCACCCAGGCACAACTGGTCACCTTTGAAAGGACAAAGCAAAGACTAATGTGTTAAAAACAGTAAGACATAGTTCTCATTCTCTGAGAACTTTTCACAAAAATACACGATTACAAACTTCTGGGTAATATTTTTGCTTGATATTATCAGAGCAGAAGCAGATGTAACCATAGTACTTCAACAGCTTTTAGCAGAAATGTTTAACAATTGTTTCCAGATCACAAGGTATTGAAAACAACAGTATATAATTTATATTTTTATACACACTTGTTTCTTAGAAATAATACAGGATCAATCCAAGCTTGTGTGTGAATGTGTGAGTGCTTCGAACAGCTACGTACTGGTCTTTCATTTTGAAATAGGGTCTAACTGTGTATCCCAGGTTGGTTCAGAACTAAAGATCCTCCAATCTAAAGCTTCTTGACTATTGGAAGCCGCCAAGCTGAGTTACCAGTTTTTACTTTAATGCATTCCCTTTCTGAGGGGAAGCAGTGTATATGTAAACACAGGTATTGCTTTAACAGTTGCAAATGTTGCTAAATAGGAGAAGAAAAGATAAATGTGAAGGATTACTCCTCTGGTACAAAATTCTTCAATCTTTTTTTTTTAATTGATCTCTACGTTTTTCTCTGCTCCCCTCCCTGCCAATCCCCTCCCCTTCAACCCTCTCCCAAGGTCCCCAGGCTCCCAATTTACTCAGGAGATCTTGTCTTTTTCTACTTTACATGTAGAAATGTAAGGCTCTCTTAGTGTCCTCATTGTTGTCTAAGTTCTTTGGGATTGTGGTTTGTAGGCTGGTTTTCTTTGCTTTATGTTTAAAAACCACCTATGAATGAGTACATGTGATAACTGCCTTTCTATGTCTGGGTTACTTCACTCACTATGATGTTTTCTAGCCCCATCCATTTTTCTGCAAAATTCAAGATGTCAAATTAATTTTTTTCTGCTGTGTATACTCCATTGTATACACAGTATAAAATGTACCACATTTTCCTTATCCATTCTTCGGTTGAGGGGCATTTAGGTTGTTTCCAGGTTCTGACTATGTCAAACAAAGCTACTATGAACATAGATGTGACATGTCCTTGTGGCACGACTGAAATCCAAAAGTGGTATTACTGGATCTTGAGGAAGGTTGTTTTCTAATTTTCTGAGAAATCGCCACATTGACATCCAAAGGGGCTGTACCAGCTTGCATTCCCACCAGCAATGCAGAAGTGTTCCCTTTACCCTACAACCTCTCCAGCATAAGTTGATATGAGAGTTTTTGATCCTGGCCATTCTTACAGGTGTAAGATGAAATCTCAGAGTTGTTTTGATTTGCATTTCTCTGATGACTAAGGATGTTGAGCATTTCCTTAAGTGTCTTTCAGCCATTTTAGATTCCTCTGTTGAAAGTTCTCTGTTTAGGTCTGTACTCCATTTTTTTTATTGGATTATTTGTTCTTTTGATGACCAATTTCTTAAGTTCTTTGTATAGTTTGGAGATCAGATACCAGACCTCTGTCCAATGTGGGGTTAGTGAAGATCTTTTCCTGTTCTGTAGGCAGTCGTTTTGTCTTGTTGACCATGTCCTTTGCTTTACAGAAGCTTTTCAGTTTCAGGAGGTCCCATTTATTGTTTCTCTCAGTGTCTGTGCTGCTGGGGTTCTATTTAGGAAGTGGTTCCCTGTGATAATGCATTAAAGTGTACTTCCACTTTCTCTTCTATGAGGTTGTGTGGATGTTGAGGTCTTTGATCCATTTGGACTTGAGTTTTGTGCATGGTGATAGATATGGGTCTATTTTCATTTTTCTACATGTTGATAACCAGTTGTGACAGCACCATTTGTTAAATATGCTTTTTTTTTCCTTTTTTTTTTTTTGCTTGTTTGTAAAAAAAAAAAAAAAACAGGTGTTTGAAGGTGTGTGGATTAATATCCGCATCTTTGATTTGGTTCCATTGGTTCTACTGTCTATTTTTATGCCAATACTAGGCTGTTTTCAGACTGTAGCTCTGTAGCAGAGTTTAAAGTCAGGGGTTGTGATGCCTCCAGAAGTTCTTTTATTGTAAAGGATTGTTTTGGTTATCCTGAGTTTTTTGCTTTGAAGTTGAATACCATTCTTTCGAGGTCTGTGAAGAATTTTGCTGGAATTTTGATGGGCATTGCATTGAATATGTAGATTGCTTTTGGTAAGACTGCCATTTTTACTATGTTAATTGTACATACTCAAAGCATGGGAGATCTTTCTACTTTCTGGTGTCTTCTTCAACTTCTTTCTTCAAAGATTTAAAGCTCTTGTCATACAAGTCTTCCACTTGTTTTGTTAGAGTTACTCTGAGATATTTTATGTTATTTGTGGCTATAGTGAAGGGTGAGGTTTCTATGATTTCTTTCTCAGCCCATTTATCATCTGTGTACAGGAGGGTTACTGATTTCTTTGAGTTAATCTTGTATCCTCCTACATTACTGGAAGTGTTTATGAGTTGTAGAAGTTCCTTGGTAGAACAAAATTCTCCATTCTTAACCATGGAGGTACCATTCAAGTTTGGCTCAGTTCTCCTGACGTTCCTTGACAGTTGTTGAGGCCAAGCACTACATGCAAAGAACGGAGCGACACCTAGCCATGAATGCATTTGTCAACATACTGGAAGAGGTAGGATATATTATACAACTCACTCTTACTCTATTTTCTTTCCCCTTGCAATTCATAACAATTGCATAAAGGAGGCAGCAAGCAACAGACTTATTCTGCAATATGTTTTTGTGTTTCCCCTGATTTTGCAGACTCATTTGCAATTTAATTATACTGCCAGCTTTGTTATGATTCATCATCAGTTGTTTGTGTTGGATACATATTTCTATCTGTATAAAATGCTCCAATATGATCCAAAACAAAAAAACCCTTATTAACATTTCTGATAAGGTTGTTTTTCACTGTCCCTTTATTCTGGGTTCTTCTGGCTGTGGATAAGTTCAGTAACAAATGGCAGAGGCCTCCTTTTCAGCTCATAAAACTGGTCATTTTTGCTTTTGCTGTCAACCACTCCCAAGGATGGGAACACTTTAGTACACATGAACAGGTAGCACGTATTTCACAGTCAAGGGAAGAGAAGTCAAATAATGGTCAGAGCCTGTCCCATGGGAAGACAGAGACAGAAGATGGCTGTGTGTTCAATTCAGAGCCTGTGATGGCTGTGGCGGTACCATGTGGCTGTAGGACATGCGTAGCAGACAATTTTTATAAATATCAGCAGCACATTTACAGCAGCTTTCTGAGAGATAATTGTATATTGGATAGGCCCAGTTTTAAAGAGGAGGAAAGACATGCTAGTTTAGAAAGGCTAAGTTATCTGTCGAATATTATGTAGTCAATGACTATCAAAGCTGGGAGCACAACACAGCTCTAGGAAATGAGGGTCAGTGTCCTCTTGCTTCATCAGATGCAGAATACCTGGGCTATTTAGGGAAATCCAGGTAACAAAGATGATACCATGGTTACAGAAAATGACCTAGTTGCAAAGCCAAACGGATCCAGGATGAAAGTAGTTCATTTTGTTTAAACACTGGGCCCCAAATTGGTACACAGAGGGGTTCATGACAGCTCTCTTAATAAAGAAATAGGCAAAATCAAACTGTGAGACCTAATCAGATGAGCAGGGACTATGACATCTAGAAGTACTGCAAATAGCAGCTTCTGGGCTGACATCAAGTAAAGCCAGTGCCAGCTGGCCTCGTTCATTCTTCCAAGACACTGAACTTAGTTGGCATGCAGTCCTTATACCCAAGCTTACCTGGTGCTGCTGTGAACTCTGAATGAAGTTGATTGGTGGCTCACTCTGCTTACTTTTCAGTCGTAAGATGTTGTCAGCATACCCCCAGCTCAGAATAGCGGACCACTGAATATCTGTATTATTCATGCTTCTCACACCTCAACAGAAGGGGAAATCAAGTATCTAGTTGTCATCGCAGTATCATATAATAGCTCAGACAGTGACAAGTTAAAGGCTGCTGACATTTATATAGTAGAATATATATTCCGTTCGGACAATATCATCCTCATCTTCCCAAGATAGAACAATCTTGGTTTTAGTCCTTCAATAACAGTGAAATCCTAAGGGTGAAATTACCTTCTTAGATAAATTTTAATAAAGACAAAACTAATAAAAGTTTTCTCTGTTCATAGTCTGAGACTCCTTTTCTTTAGAAATTAAACATGAACTAAATACTTGTTAAAATAACTTTTTATTGCTGAGTAGTCAGCATGAACAACTTTGAACAGCAAAAAGTTAACTCTGCTGGGGAGAAGCCATACCTTCTCTGAGCAAGGGATTCATGCTGCTCGGTTGTAGGACCTGGCATGGCAAATTACCACTTGAGAGGGTTTTGGTCTCTTCTCTGTTTTTAATAGCATAGCACTATGCCCTTTTGGTATAAAGATGTCGACATTCCATTTTCTTTTTTGGGACTTTCTGTTGTCTACACATGTGCCTTACAGTAAACACAGGAGGAAGATTGAGGTATGATTGTCCTTGAAATATGCAATGTTTAAACTAACATAGAGAGTTTTCAGGAGAGAGAATGTAAGAGTTTTTAGGAGAGAGAATGTACTTTGTTGATCTCAGAACCTGGCAGGACATATATAGCACATGGATGAACAAAACAAATAGTTCTTAAATGAATTAGCAACACATTGAAAATATAATTCACAGACATTTTTTTCCCTAACAGTCAAAAGTAGACATCTGTTTCACAACAAAAGAACTGAGACATGCTCACAAAATATAAGCTCCTCTACATTATTAGCAGCTGGGAGGAACCATTTGCCACGGGTCTGGGAACCCTCAGTGTATATGGTTTATAAGACCTAAGAGTGGGATTACTTTCTTTTTCACTGGGTGTTTTGACTGGGATTTACTTGACTCGGAGCTAGAGAAAGAAACTTTTACTAAAATAATGAACAATGGATTTTAGAAAATTGCAATTTGAGCACATGTAGGTCTGGACTCAAGCCCTAGCAGTTCACAACGGGCTATGAATGGGACAGAGAGAATGCACTTGATAATAAAGCCTTCAGTCAGTTCTGAGGCACATTTCCCAAGAAAGTGGCCCATAGTGGTCTTAAGGTCATTAGGCATACCCTGTGCAGCTATCTATTAAGATAAACAACCACAGAGATAGTATTTTACATATCAGCACTCAACATGTCCAGCTGCTACCAGAACTGTTAACACCCATCTACAAGGTGTAGTTAGTTGTCAATCAATGCCAATGTCAATCAGTGTCTATGATACTTCTGTGGACTGTTATGGTTTAGGGAAAAGCAGTGACCACTGATGATCCCTGGTCCAGGAGGGTTAAAGCCTAGTAGATTCATGTAAGCATTAATATTTATAATAATCCAGGTCTTATCTTAATCATTCTCATACATCATTTTGAGTCTTCACAATAATTCACCATGGGAGGGAAGACATTTGGTATTCCTATTTTTATAGCTCAAAAGTCAGGATCTGGGAGGCCTCAGGCAACTTTCCCAAGGCTACACAGGTAGTAAATAGCAGAGCCTGGACACAAATTAAGGAATTGTGCTTCCAGAGGTTACAGTGTAGTCCTTCCGTGCACACACCTAGACTGACTAATTCAAAGCTCTCACTATGGAGAGGTTATAGAACAGCTCATGAGGCAGAGTGAGGGCCTGGGATTTAGTGACCAACAGACAGTAGGTTGAGAATTACATGATTCACATCTAAACCCCATAATGCTGAGTAATTAGGTGCTGACAAAGCAGGCTTAAAGGAGGACAATGGAGCAGAGCTAGTTAGTGTTCAGCAACCTGACATGAACATGATCATCTTCAGCCATTCACGTTCACGCTTAGGCCAAGCAAGAGAGCCTCTGCACTAGAGAATGTTAGCAGGAAGAACAGAGGGATGCCCTCAGTTCTCCAGGGTCTGGGTGACACTCTGAATTATGAAATGACCCACACCACATAGTGTTGTTCCACACTCCAATGCTACTGAGCTGGAGGTAGGAACAGAAGAGCTGCTTTCCAGGGCATCTGTTCATACACATCACTCCCATTTGTATGTGGAAACCCACAGCTGCATCTGAGGAGGCTCTGGATCTGTCTGCTAAATGCATCTGTCCATCTTGCGGATTGAGAGCTTGAATTTCTATCAGATTGACAATGTTTTCATCCTATGAGTAGAGAAATTTGTTCTCAACTCCCTCAAACTCCTTTTATTTTAAATAGCAGTGCATTTAACCCTCATTTTCTAATGTACTACATTTTAATGCCTAGCCTGCATTAAGTAAACACAATCCCAGCACTTGGGAGGTAGAGATAGATGAATCTGAGTTCGAGACCAGCTTGGTCAACAAAGTGAGTTCCAGGACAGCCAGGGCTACACAGAGAAATCCTGCCTGGAAAATAAAAACCAAACAAACAAAAAACAAAGTAACAATTTTGAGCAGCAGCACAGGTGAACTGGTAACAGTTAAATCTCAAAAAGATGCCCCGACTGATCCTCACTGTGGTTCACTTTACCTTGTTCCTTGCTGTAGGTCATCAGAAGACAGAAATTTCGGGATAAACCACAGATGGCTCTGGTGGGCAGTGCTTGGAGTGAGCCAAATCTTTCTCCATGGGGCTGGCTGAAGCAGACCACAGGTACTGGAGCACTGGGAGAACCTACATACTCCCCCCACTTCAAGCCTTTTATCCATGACAAAGGGCTCTAAAACCAAGAAAAGTCAAGTTTATTACTTTTTTCAAATAAAAAGTGGTAGATTAATAATTAAAATATAAATTCTAAAAAAATAATTAGATTATAAACTCTTTGAGGGCAAGAATTGTGTTAAATATTTTATTTCGCCATGTTTACCACATAGAAAAGTGTTTATTTGATTTTTATTTTGTGGTTCTGGCCTAGCTTGAATGAAAATGCCTGCTACTAATTCCAACAATTTTGAAATTCAACAAAGAAAACAAAGTTTTACTAGACACATTTCTTTTAGGCTAGCTAAAATACCTAAAGTTGGTGTATTAGTGGATTGACTTTGAAGGATGACAAGTTACATGTACATATGACAGAAATGAAGACATGAGCATAGAAGAGCTCACTCAGCCATAAGTTTTGGAATTAGGAGAGCCCTGCTTCATGCATGTCTAGACTACTGCAGTTTCTCAGTGGATGCTCAGAATTGATTATGGAGTATATTGAGAGGGCTAGAGCACTCAATGCTCCAGAGAGAGCTAGTAAATGCTGGAGAAGATAGTGTTGCCAACAAAAACAAATGAAGAGAGGGGCTCAAGGAGCAGCTATGAACACGAGAGGTGAAAGAAGCCTAGTAAGGATGGCCACACATCTGCCATGAACATAAACCAAAATCCTCCCTCCATCTAAACAAAAACAATTATTGAGAAGAAAATCCAGGAAGGGGAGAAAACAGCCCTCAGAGTTTTTTCCAATAACTCTATTCTTTTACTCTCTTTTTGACCGATAAACTCTATTAATCTCTTATTAATAGATTCTGTTTTAGACATTTAAAAATTTATTTTCTACTTTCAAAATTTCAGAGTAAATGCTACACAAACCTAATGAAAACAATATACTAAACAAATTCCAGTCATTTCTATAAGACTATCAAATAATTTTCAGTGTACTTTATCTCATTTTTCCATGTGAATGAAGAAACAGGCATTGCTCACCTACACACAATGTTTAAAAAGCATGTCAGTCAGTGTTCTATTTCTTACTTAGATCACTTATGGGACCAAGTAATATGCAGTGTTACAAAGCATGGAGGAGTCGTAGAGCAGGCGCCTTTGGGAAGGCTGAGTGGCAGGATGGATCCTGTGGAAGAGGGAGGCTAACACGGGTATCTTGAGAACAAGTTTCTCTCTAAAGCCTTCATTCAGCCTGTCTATACTGAAGTCAGCAAAAAGAGGTGTCAGACTCTGGTTAAGACCGACCATTCATGTATCCTTGCCTGAAAATGTCTCTCATATGAATTTCAGAGTTTAAGTTTTTTGAGTTACACACAAACACTAAGCATTATACGACATAAGGAAAGAGTGCCTTTCCTAAGTGCTGCTCATATAGCTCTGACTGTAACGTCTACAAGTTCACACACGTGCAGCTGGGCTGTGTGGAGGACCCTTCTCAGCAAAGCATTCTGCTGTATGTCAGCAGGTGCAGCTGCCACCTGAAGGCCATGGTGCACCATTGTGTGGGAGGTCCCACTGTTCAAGCAAAGAAAAACTGTGACATAAATGCCACTGCACATCACACAGAAGTAAAGGCAAGCCAAACGCTAAAGAGCCTGCCTCAGAAGTCATTCATTTAGTGAAACAGTGAATGCCCATTGTGTGCCAAGCACTGCCCTAAGATCTGCAGACACAGTGATGAGCAAGTCAAATCATATCCTTTTCCAATGGTGTTGCATTCAGGTAGGGATGGAGAGACAGACAAAACAAGCACTTAAATGTTTCTTAGGGGTGAAAGTGTTATGAAGCAAAACAGAGAGGAGAAGACAGAGAGGAATGGAGCTTCTGACTTAGACATGGGGTCAGGGAAGGGAGGAGGGGTGGTCTGAACAGAGGCTTTACTGAAATGAGAGATCCAAATGGGCTGGAGGAACAGTCAGTGTGGAGGTCCTACAATGGGAACGAGGCAGGCTGGCATTGTGCTCCTACTGCCAGCAGAGAGATTGCCAAGTTCTTTTGCATACACCAGCCTTAAATAGCTAATTAGTACAAAGCACAGTTCAGGCCTAGAATCAAGCACTAGGAGAAAAAGGCAACCCAGCACTCTGCAGGATCTCCGGCTCTAAGCTGGTCTGGGCTACACAGGGAGACCCTGTTTCAAGAGGGCCAAAATCATCCAATCAAACCCCTAAAACCAACAACATCTTGTTCATTAATTAGCAGTAAGTACCATAGTAAATTAAGTATAATTTATTAAATTTCAGGAATATACTGTTATATTATGCTGACATGCTAAAATAATGTATTATAGTTTAAAATAGCAACTCCAGTAATGGATAATATGACTCACGAGCCTTTAAAAATCACAAAATAAAAATCCAACTTTCTACAAAATGAAAATTCAACATTGGTGATTTGGTTTTAGTAGAACACCACTCTTAATAAAAAATCTTTAGATTAGCTCTAGTAATTGAATGGTTTCTGTTTGTATTTAACATGCAAAACTCACAGATCTAAGCTATAAGCATGAAAAATTTATATCTATATTTCTAAGATACTTAAGCAATATCCTTACCAAAAACATTATCAAAAGAAGCTCTGTGAAAATTCTTTTTTTTAAAAAAATATTCTTTATGGTTTATTTAACGTTTTATTTTATGTGCATTGGTGTGAAGGTGTCAGATCCCCTGCAACTGGATCTTCAGACAGTTGTGAGCTGCCATGTGGGTGCTGGGAATTGAACCCGGGTCCTCTGGAAGAGCAGTCAGTGCTCTTAACCACTGAGCCATCTCTCCAGCCCCCTTGTGAAAATTCTTTACTGACAATGGACCACAGATTCATGTAGCTGAGCAGACTGCTTGATTTATGTTTAAGGTCTCTTACTCTCCCTTTTTATTTTCAGTGGCTCCCTCCTACAAGCACTTTGCAACATTCTACAATTTAAGTTCTAGTACTTTATGCTACTTTTATATGAAGAACTTAAATGAAGGCTAAAATTTTTTTTCCTTTTAATTCTTGCTTGCTTCAGATTTCCATTACAAAGGAAAATTATGCCTAGTTCTTATTTTTAGAGACAAAACTTCCCATTACTACTATCCAGGGAGGTACTTCTGGTTAGTGCTTTTGGTTAAAGATGGTGACTGGGCCCAGCTGTGCCATTTACACAGTTACCAGTTGGCTCCTTTTATCTGTACAATCCTATTTAGAAGTCTGGTTGGTGAGGCTTTCCTAGTAATAACCCTTCTGTGCTCCCTGAAAACAGTTTCTGTCTGCCCCCAAATACTTCTTTTCCCTGGGCTTGCACAGCATACTCCCCATGTCACTGATGGAGCATTCACTGCATGCAGATCACTGTCTTGTACTGGCTGGTGCTTATCTGTAGGCTAGGACCACACTATTCATGTCAGCACCCCCATAGCTAAGTGAGGGGCATGGCAGGAGTCCAATCAAGTTTTGCTGAATTTTGCTGAAATCAAAATAACATACCGGATAAGTGATTTCCTTGATTGGTTCTCGGGTCTCTCTGAAAGCAAACTGTACTAACAAGCCAACAGCTGCTGGAAGCTCTCCTTCAATGTTGAGCTTGGCTCCAGGTCGGCTGGCGTGGGCTGTGTGGAACAACTGTCGAGGGGTTTGCCCATAGGTTTTTATCATGGTTTCCAAAGCTCGTCTCTGCACTGGATCTTCAACTGCAGACACATCCATTCCGAAGTACGTCTGCAGAGCATAACAGTCAAAGAACATGGCATCAGCAGGGTGATATTAGAATTTGTCATGATGCTGGAAAGAAAACAATCTGTTTCATTTTTTTTTTTTTTAGGGAACGGTACTGTGTTTTGATGCAAAATACTTAAAAATGTTTTTGATCAAGTTAACTTACCTGTATTGGTATTACTAGGACCACACAGTAATAACAAATATTTCTGAATATGTGAGAAAAATAAGTACATCTTGACTAACTGGGATTAATTAGGTGTGTTTATAAAACATTTCAAATTTAAGGCCTGAAAATGTAATAGAAGACGGAATCAAGTAAATTATTGAAGAAACTGCATGTCCAAAGTAATACATGGGAAAATGCAAAAGTGATAATGTAATGTAGGTAAGTGAGTTCATAATGGAAACCAGAAGTGAATATAAAAAACCACCAAGGAAGGTTCCAGGTGAGTAACTGAAATTGCATGTTCCTGCTTGGCATTGTCCTCTGAGAGTCTGTCCTATGTGCCCCAGACTTCTCTGTTCTAAAGCTGTTGGTCATTAGTGCTGTATATCCCTGTGAACAGTCCAGGATTTAGCATCTAATCAATTACAGCAATCTTCACACACGTATATGACATTCTTACAAGTTTCAAAATAAAATTTCCATGGTACTTTAGAAGTTAAATAACCTTCATGGTTACTCAATTTACACTACTGGTCTCAAAGACTTTGTGAAAAACATTTCAGTTAGATGAATTACCTTGTATATTTCAGTTTTTAGGTACATTTTAAATAAGAATTACTGAAAAGATGATGTATAATAATGTGCACAGAAGAGGGTATACTGAAGTTAATGTTTAAGTTCATAATTGCTCTAAATGTTGTATTTCAGGGTCAACTATGAATGTAGCTCAAAAATTATACCCAGGTCTTTGTCTTTATTTCATGCCTCATGGCCCTCATCATACTACCTCAGAACACGGTGACTAGACGTATGGAGCATTCTGAGCTGAAGAAGGAATGTGAGAAAGGACTCTGTCCTTTCCCTGAAGCTGCTCATAAAACTGAGAGAGGGCTTCTTGACCATTTCCTGAAGCAAGTCAGGAGCATGTCCCTCCATGGAGAAAAGGAGCAGCCTCACATCTGAAGAAGGAATGTGAGAAAGGACTCTGTCCTTTCCCTGAAGCTGCTCATAAAACTGAGAGAGGGCTTCTTGACCATTTCCTGAAGCAAGTCAGGAGCATGTCCCTCCATGGAGAAAAGGAGCAGCCTCACATCTGAAGAAGGAATGTGAGAAAGGACTCTGTCCTTTCCCTGAAGCTGCTCATAAAACTGAGAGAGGGCTTCTTGACCATTTCCTGAAGCAAGTCAGGAGCATGTCCCTCCATGGAGAAAAGGAGCAGCCTCACATCTGAAGGATGATGGAGGCACACGCAGAGGACATGAGCCAAAGGCTTCCCTATTTGCCATTCACCTGTTTCAATTACATTGCTTTAATTTTGTCACATAGTCCATAATGCTGTGCTTCCATCACCTTTAGTATAAGATCTCTGCTCTAAGCACTTGTTGGGAATGTCCTTTTCTTAGGAACGCTCTGGTGTTAAAAAAGTTTGTATTAGGTTAAGTATTCATGGTTTTCTCTTATTAATCTCTTTTTTTTGCTGGAGTACCCAACAAGGAACCTAAGATGGAGAGAAGTAAAAAATATTTTTCCTCCTCTATTTACTACTTTATTTTTTTTGGTAAATTACACTCTTATTTGTGGATTAAATAATAACATTTTCCTTTTTTAAAAAAGTGCTCTCTTCATAAACGTCTTCTTTTGGAGCCACTGTAAAACTGTTTTATTCTCCTTTCTAAAGCTTCCTTGGAGGTATCCAAAGTAATTACAGATAACAATGGACTAAAAAGAAAATTTTATTTTTGGACCACCCTTCCAGCATGGATTTCTGGTATAAACAAGCTCAGACATAGAATACTTTGTAAGTGTTCGGAGTGTACACTTAGCTGTGTTTGTTACAAATACTTTCAGATCTGTATCATCTACACAGACACCACTGCAGAGCAAGCCCACAGTCAGTCAATTCACCTTGCTAAGTGGAAATCTGGGCAGCCAGGTGTCATGTAGATAAGAGATGATCTGTTGGTCTGCACTGAGTAGGAGCATGCAGAGTCAGGAATACCTTTCTCTTTGTGTTCTGCCATATCACCTCCTAGCCCTTCAGACATGACCTTTCACCCATTTCACTGGAACTTTTCCTAACACATGCAGACAGCCCACCCAACCCACCTTCTTCCTGTTACTTCTACTCAGCCTAGTTAACTCTGTGCCCTGAGAGCCTAGCATAATAAGTGTTTCCTAAGTCTACACAGAAACATAAACTAGTACATGTGGAAATTAACAACTCTACTCTAGGATATTAGAAGCTGTCTTAAATAGGGACAGTAGTGGCTATTACAATTATAGAGAACCTCATGATTTAAATATAGTTAATGCTTTATTATTCAGGGGAGAAAAAGATTAAAAAACATGGCTAATATTAAATTACTGGAATAACATGTAAGTATAGAAAAAAATCCTTGAAGGTGGTCTTGATAAATGATAATGCTTTCCTTTTTAAGAATGTGCTTTCTTCTCCAAAAATATCCTCTATTAGAGACACTGTAAAAAGCTTTCAGCATTTCTAGATGCTGAAAGCAGACTTTTTTCTCATATTTCCTCCTTTGCTAGTTACATTTTACATATTCTCTAATAAGGCAAACATACTGTTTCTGTCATGAAGAAAAATGATGCCTTTCATAACAGGCACCCGGAGTAGTATGCGGAAAGAGCTAAGACAGCAAGCTGGCCACTTTCCTTGGAAAGCTCTGCTGCCTCCTTGGCTGGTGTCTGGGAGCTGGGATTTCACGAGTCTTCCCACAATTTCCTAAGTGACAAGTATAGCTCACTCTGCCTATACCATGCAGACAATGAGGTCCACATTCAACACTCTTATTCCTTCTGGGTCTGGCATTTCAGAACACAGCAGGCAGACGGTTTCTAAATGATCATTCCCAAGGAGATACAGAACTCTGAATCACTAGACAGCTTCCCTGGCAGAAACCACTTCCCATGTGTCACCAAAGCGCCTGGAGAGCAAGCATGCTCTGTGGTTTAGTGGGGGAGTCAGGTGTGTGTGTCTTGCTTCACCCAGACTTTGTTTACAGCTTCTTTCCTTTAGTAAGTTATTCTTTGTATCCTTCATTGTCATAAGTCAGCTACAAACTGAGTCCACATATTTATTTAGTAAATCACTGGATATGAAGATGGTTTTGGAGAATCCCTAATTACAACATCTAAGACACTTTTAAAGAGATAAAATATAAAATCTGAAAAATCTTCCATAACAATAGTAACAGCTTAGTGTAACTGCCTTTTTGATGACTTGAGTATTTTAAAGAAACAGCTTAACAGTCAACCTTAAAATACTGAGGTTCTAACTTACACATGTGCAGAGTCTTTTAAAAGAGTCACTTACAGCAGGATGGAAAACATTGATGGCTTGAACAGAAGCCTTTCCCTTTTGCTTGTAGCCAAACACCAAGTCAATCCAGTGACATATGTTTTGGGATACGTGGTCAGATTCTAGGGCCTGCCGGTGAATGAGGATGAACAGCCGAGGATCATTGCGTGCCCACGGAGGAAGGTTGACGTGGTTAACCCGTTCACCATTCTGACGCACACCAAAGTCAAAACCTGAGGAAGATTACTGCACAATGTTTAACTCTGCCAAGGCATGCTTTATTCAGCTCACAGACTGTAAGAGCTCTGGAAAACAGATGACGGTGCACCACAACCCTGACGGCAGCAACAAGATGAACTGCTGCCCTACGGTAGGAATCACTGCTCATCTACTTCTTTCTGTACCAACAGGAACAGTACGGACACTAAGGCAATTCAAACTGGGACTTTCAACTTTACCCTTTGTCCACTTATAACAGGATGACACAAAAGCATATGAGAAAATCAGTGTCCATAAATTCCAGTACTACACTTACCATACTTCAAACACAGCATTGCTTAAATACCTATTTAATTATAAATTTGGTAAAGTCAAATTAAAGATTTGTATAAGCATTTCTAAATTGTTGGTATTTTCATAAACTGACCCTATATATTTAATAAATACTAATATTCTGTAGTTTAGAAACCCATTACAAGCCAGGTGGTGGTGGGCGCATGCCTTTAATCCCAGCACTTGGGAGGCAGAGGCAGGCGGATCTTTGTGAGTTCGAGACCAGCCTGGTCTACAAGCGCTAGTTCCAGCGCAGGCTCCAAAGCCACAGAGAAACCCTGTCTCGAAAAACAAAAAAACAAAAAACAACAACAAAAAGAAACCCATTATAGAATAGACACCACCTTGAAATGAGTTATCACAGTATATTGATTTTTTAAGAGCAATGGTAGGTCTTCCTTTCAATTGAGCATTCCTGGCCCAACAAAAAATATAACACACTGACTAAAAGTTTTTTTCTTTGTGTAGCCCTGGCTGTTCTACTTGCCTCTGCCTCCAGAAAAGTCAGGGCTACTCAAAGAAACCCTATCTTGAAAAACCAAACCAAAAAAGCCTACACCATACCAAGCCAAACCAATCCCAAACCAGCAGTAGCAGCAGCAGCAGGAACAACATCAACAACACAGTTCCTAGAAAAGCTACTTTTACTTCTGGACAATGATAACCCCACTGCATACCCTTCAAACTATGTGAGAAATGATTTGTTTGTACCTTCACGGTTCACTAGGAACTCAGGAAGATAGAAAAACTCTGGAATCAGCTCCTTCACATCAGTCATAGATTCAAACGATGAGAGGCGCCAAGTTGTGTTTGTAGAATGAAAAGTTCTGTCTGGAATGTCAAAACTCTGATCTAAAAAGAAATTCCAATAATAAAGACAAAAAGGCTGTATTCCATTTGAAGCTTCCCATAACTTTTGTTGCTTCAAAAGTGATTGAAAAAATGGTCTTTTAGTTTATTTAAAATGTTATTCAAATTCTTGAAATGACACTGTTTTCAACTGTATTATGGTTTTATCATTTCTAAATAGAAGAACTTCTATCATTTATTTGCTTAAATGGCTACTATCTTCCTACCTAGTTAGAATAAAACTTTCACAAAATCAGCAGACTAGGGCCCACACACACCCAGCACATAATGAACACACAAAAATGATTTCTTTATTAAAATGAGTGCATAATTTTAAAGAAGGGGAAATTATGGGTTGCAGAGATGGCTCAGGTGGCAAAGTAATACAAAAGCATGAGGACAGAAGTTCAATTAGAGCATGCATGTAAAACCAGGTGGGACGATGTATTTCTGTAGCTCCAGCACTGGGGTGGTCAATGTGTGGACAACACACAGAGATTCCTGAAGTTCACCGGCCATGCAGGTTAGCTGACTTGATGAGTTCTAGGTTCAAATGGGGAACATTTGAGGAAGACACCTGTTAGTGATCACACACACGGGGGTGGGGGAAGGAGAGAGGGAGGTAGGAAGGGAGAGGAGAGGAAGATGAAGTGGGAGATGAAATGTAAAGTTTGGTACATGGCTCTTTTCTTTATCAAGACTAAGATTTTTTTTCTTTTTTTTTAAAGAGTGGGGTCACTGCTTTCTAACATTCAACTTTTTAGAGTACAAAATAATGTTTCATTATGACATTTTTCATACAGCATTTCACTGTAATTTTCTTGCCTCTGCTATCATCCCCCTCCGTTCCTTCCTCATTCCCATTGCTGCCCACCCGCATGGTCCCCCTGCAGATAGTCCCTCTTCTATTTTTAGGTTGCCTGTGTGTGCTGATACATTAGACTCTGCATGTAAAAGAAAACATGCTATTTATTACCTTGTTTTCCTCTCCTTCCCTTTGGAACACTCCCTCCCCTTGCATAGTCCCCTTCTACTTCTATACCACACACACACACACACACACACACACACACACACACACACACACACACACATTCTAAATTCTTCACAGAGAGAAAACATGCAATACTGACACTGTTTTTCAGATGCATCAACTCTGCACTTAAGCATTAACTAATTTTTTTTATCAATTATATAAAACTGAGTGTACTCCCTCCCATTCATTTTTTTCTGGAATACACTATTAATGACAAAGAATTAAATTTTGTCCCTGTATCTCTCTTGTGAACAACTGCTAGTTTCCAAATCACAGGCCTGGGATATTAAGTGATTGCAAGGGCCTGTTTCAGAGAAAAGCAGCAGTGTGTACGGTTCTTAGGGACTCTGCTATATTGTCTAAAGTGCCTCTGTACTTGCTGGAATCTGAGCATAGCCTCTTGTGTTGAAAATGTCACAAACTAATCTCAGCACCAAGCACAGCAGTTTCAAAAGCACGAGCTCATTTCTTTCCCCAAATCTGCCTGCTCTGCTGAGCTACATTTCTCATTATCTTTATCACTTTCCATCTACTACACTGAGCCGGTTAGCACTGGCTGGCCACTAAATCACATCTGGGGAAAAATAAGATTTATAATTTTTTTTCCAGAAAGTAAGAAATGCCAGGTCATCATGAAGTCATGGCATATAGAGCTCAGACTAAGCCACTGTGTAGGTTATGTTTGGGTTGTATGACTCTGTAGTTTCTGTTTTTAAAACAATCCCACTGAAAATTACTAGAATCTAGAATATGCATATACTAGATCAGCGGTTCTCAATGGGTAGGGCCTTTCCCCTCTATTATTTGGCGATATCTAAAGCTATTTTTAGTTGTCATACATAGTAGGATTCATGTACCACTAACACTGGTTAGTAGAAGCTAGGGATGCTGCTAAAATGTCTTGCAATGCACAGGGAAACTCTTGAGAGTTTACAAAAACCTATGCAACTTAAAGTAACTATAGTGCTAAAGTTGAGAATTCCTAGACTAATTCATTAGTTAAAAAATTCATGGGCTGGAGAGATGGCTCAGCCGTTAAGAGCACTGACTGCTCTTCCAGAGGTCCTGAGTTCAATTCCCAGCAACCACATGGTGGCTCACCATGACCTGTAATGAGATCTGGTGCCTTCTTCTGGCCTGCAGGCATGCATGCAGACAGAATACTGTATACATAATAAATAATTTTTAAAAAATGCTGCTTACAAAAATTCAAAAGCCAGCAAAATGCTAATGAAATGAAAGTAAATGAGGATTAAGGTAGTGTTAGGGTTTTAAAATAATTAATGAATAAATACGCAGCGAAGATTGAGGCATGTCAGCACATTCCTTTAATATCAGAATTTGGGAGGATCAAGATTCAAGGCTAATCTCAGCTACATAGTAAGTTTAAGGCTGACTTTGGCTACATGAGACTTGGTTTCAAAACAACAATGTACCTACTTAATGAAGAAAAACCTAATATTTTATATGAATATATTTATAACAGCAATATAATAAAGATTGATGGTTGACTGGAAATTTTATATTGATGAATTCTTGGGTTCCACTGAAAGAAATGGTTTGAGTTGTAGGAATGTTACTAGCACTGCAGTGGTTCAAACTACATTAAAATATTATTTTATTGCCTTTTTAAAACAAAATGACATTCACAAATGAATGTTCTTATGTTCAAAAAGATCTTCAAACAATGGCACTCTTAAAATCCATAACAAGCAAAGGTGGTATAAACATCAGTTCTGAATGGTTTTTTAACAGAGCCACTCACTTGTCTATGGAAATTCCTTCCACCAGCTGTAATGAAACCAGACACACTCTCAACCTGAGATCAAGTTAACTAGGGATAATTGGTTAGGGGAAAGCAAGACTGAGAGGGAAGAAAGGGACATGACAAACTAGAGCAACGGCTCAGTGGGTAGGAGCCCTTACAGCACAAGCATTGAGGACCTGTGTTTGGATTCCAGTACCCATGTAAAAAACCTCAGAGTGGTCACATGTGTGTTTGTTACTCAGTGCTATAGGACCAGGGAGAGAAAGAAGTATCTCTGGGACTTTCTGGCTGCCAGACTCACTCTAGGTTCAGTGAGATACCCTTTCTTAAAAGAATAAGGTACAGACAGGGTAACAAAGCAGGATACCTGTGCCCTCCTCTGGCTTCTGCAGGTACACTCACACTGGCCCATGCATATACAGGACAAATATTAAAAGCCCCATTCATAGATAAATCATAGAGAATACAAATTCATTCCTCTAAGAAGTTGTTTTAAGAATAAAAGACAAAGAAGTCCAAGAAGGGTGGGACAAACTGAATGAACAATTACAAGTTAATACCTCAGTTCTCACTGTATAGCATAATGAGTTTGCCCCATTGGTACACAGTGAATCCCTCGGTCATTTCAGGCTGTCATGCAAAGTGCTGAGCTAGATTATCAGCAAGCTTTACTATAGTGATGACGCCAGTGTGTTCTTTATTAACTAGTTTTTATAAATAATAACAAGTTTCCTATAAAAGATTTTTTTATATAAAAATTACATAAGCTGCAAAAACTGTTGTACTTGAAATAATTATTGAAGAGGAAGTCTTTAAAAGAGAGCTGCGCTGGGTGTTGTGGAACACGCCTTTAATCTTATCACTCAGGAAGCAGAGGCAGGCAGTTCACTGGGTTTGAGGCTAGCCTGGCCTACAGAGCAAGTTCCAGGACAGTCAGGGTTACACATGAAAAAACATGCCTCAAAAAAACAAAACAAAACAAAATCTAAAAAAACAAAACAAAAAAACCCAAAATAATTAAATGAAATAAAATTTAGCTGAATATAATTTAACTGGTAAATTTTGCAGTTTGTGATTTAGAGCTTAAGTTTTAAAAAGTCAATACATTTCTATAAAGCTAGACATGATCTCAGACAAGAACAAGAAGATTTGACTAACATTTTTAAAAGAAGGATTTTAGTTATGTAGAATTCTTTTTCCTGGGCTTGGTTAGTACAAATTTTCAAGACGCTAGTTAAGTTTTTTGCTGTTGTTGTTTTAGTGATATAACATGAGTTTTGGGGTAGTTACAAAAGATATCCTTACCTTGATAGGCTAGAAACATTTTAGTAAAAGGAGGCATCCTGACCAGGAAGTGGAGCACGGTGCCGCTGTTGGAGTAGTGGGAGCCATAGTGGTAGGGTTGCACAGGAGGCATGGGGTCGTCTTCTCGGGCTCCTTTGCGATACTCTTCCTCCAAGTACTACAGAACAAAGACCAGGAGAATTCACAATTGTGTGCTCCAAACATGACTAGTTTTCTCTTTCAATCTCCTCTACCTCTTCAACACTATTCTTGTCTTCCCAATCATGTCGACAGCCCACAGCCATTTTGAGCTCTAGGAGTCTCCTACTGACCCCTGGCCCAATGAGAACCACCCAGTTCTCTCTACCTCCTCTCCTAGACCCTCATAAGAACACACCTGCTTTGTATTCTCACTCCTAATTAACAGCTCCAAATATCAAACTGGGGAGCTGAAAAACGGAGGGGTGTTCCCACCACCACTGATTTCTGCAACGAAGAGCTTCCTGATATATTTTGAGTGCTTCTCTAGGAGTGGAAATGTAGTAAGATGGCATGCATCACCACTGTTGATACAGTAGTGTGCGGTGGTTTTGCAGAGCATGTACACAGAGCTAAAAAGAAAATGATGAACTTTCCTATCTCCAACTCTCCCCACCACAAAGGAGGCAGCTCAGCCACACATTTCTGATCTGTCACTATGCTCATCTTTGTAGCTCTGTCTGCCGGATAGCAGAGTTGGAGGTAGTAATTTCAAGTAATGTCTTGATTCCCACAGAGTCATATTTTCAACTGCAGAAAATCAAATGGTGAATTTCAGGTACTTAGAAGGACATCTCTGGAATTGAGACATGAATAATATGGGAATATGAGAAAACTGCTTCTGCTGCTCCTATCATTACACTATTATGAAGAAAATATTATGCAATAAGTCAGTTTTGTAAGTTTCCAGTTGAATTTCATTAATATTAAATTATCAATATGGGTAACTCCTTTCTATTTAAGTAGGTAATTTAACTTCTACCTAAAATGAATAATTTTCTGAATATGTCTAGTGTTTATAGTAGAAATAAATGCATGAATATTCAATATACAACAAATTAGCATGATTATATTAATGTATTACTATTATAAAGACACCAGTATTTCTATATAATATAAATAAAACTCAGAGGCAATGTATAGTTGTATTGCTGGAAATCTGTGCTATTTATAAGAAATATAATTTTTATGCATTTGAAAATACAAGGGACGGCCAGACGGTGGTGGCACACGCCTTTAATCCCAGTACTAGGGAAGCAGAGGCAGGCAGATCTCTGTGAGTTCGAGGCCAGCCTGGTCTACAAGAGCTAGTTCCAGGCCAGGCTCCAAAGCTACTGAGAAACCCTGTCTCAAAAAAACAAAACAAAAAAATATACAAAGGACTGATTAGCTTTCAAACTGTGCCAAAATGAGAGTATACTTTTTTCCATTCTTGGAAGGTGTTTCCATATAACTAAGACAAAAATGATTCTCAGTTTGTAAAATTTCTAGTTCTAAAAGTAAAAGAAAAAAAAACACAGAAAAATATATATTACAAACTTTTAAAAGTAGGTTCATAGAGATCCATTTTTCATGTATCAAAGTATTTAATGGAAACTAAAGCTACCTTATATGTGTCAACATAGCGGTCTTCTTTTTCTTTATACTGCACAGCTATAGGCTTAGATAGGTTTCTACAAAGGAAGAGATGATAGAAAAGTATTAAGTAATTTGATACTGCCAGTATTCAGCTGCTCATGTCTTCATCCTGAAAATGAGAAATTAGCAAAATGTGCAGTCCTTAATGCACATAAGAATGTTGCTTTGCAACCAACAATCACCATTTGAAATCATGACATTATAAACTGTTAAGGAAATGCAAGTCCAGATCTGCATCTGCACAGTGAATATCTGACTCTTCTGGGTGGTGCTGTCATGCAATGCCATTCAGGTATTGTGTGCACATGGATATGTTAGGACTGGCGTTCCCACTATTAATGCAACATACCACTCTTAGCGGACAAAGAATGTCCTCACTTTTACCCACTATAAAACCTATCAGTGTCTCTGTATGGTGCATCAATGGGTAGAAGAAATAGCTCTGATGTGAGGGATCAGCCGCTCTGGCTAAGAGGCACATCTACAATGTCAACATCTGTCACTTTACCTAGACCAATAGCAAGCTTTGGCCAAGGTTCAGTAAATCAAACCCATCCACCTTATTCAGGTGTAAAATCATTTTTTTGAGACAAAGCTTCACTATGTAACCCAAACTAGCCGTAAGCTCACTTTGCAGTTCAGGCTGGCCTTGTACTTGCAATAGTCCTACTGTCCTGATCTCCCCGGTGCTCTGCTGTGATTATAAGGATGTGTAACCACATCCCCATGACACAACTTTTTTGATATATTACTATTTCCTAAGGATGTGGAGTTAAGTAACATTAAACATTAACATTAAATGTACATTCTGGTGACCCCTGTCTTTCAGATGTCAAAAATTAAAATAGTTTTACAGAATAGATGTCAATTTACACCATAAAATAGGAAGAGACTATCTTTTTTGCTTGTTTGGTTTTTTGTTTTACGAGGCAGGGTTTTTCTGTGTATCCCTGGCTGGCCTGGAACTCACCCTGTAGACCAGATTGGCTTCAAACTCACAGATATCCACCTGCCTCTGCCTCCTGAGTGCTGGGATCAAAGGAGTGCACCACCACCACCCATCATCAAAGAAATTATCTTTAAAATCCTGGTATATATATTTTTTATTCCTTAAGAATTTGCTAAGATGCCAGGCAGTGGTGGCGCACACCTTTAATCCCAGCACTCAGGAGGCAGAGGCAGGCGGATCTTTGTGAGTTCGAGACCAGCCTGGTCTACAAGAGCTAGTTCCAGCGCAGGCTCCAAAGCCACAGAGAAACCCTGTCTCGAAAAAAAAAAAAAAAGAGTTTGCTAAGAATTACATTATTATGGGTGAAAATTAAGAAATTTAACAACAACCTAATTGTTACTAGGTGTGATTACACATACATTTAATCCCAGTACTTGGGAGGCAGAAGCATATGAATCTCTGAGAGTTCAAGCCAGCCTGATCTACACAGCAAGTTCTAGGCTATTGAGGTTAAATAGTGAAACCTTGCCTCAAACAGACATACATACAGACAGAAAAACAAACAAACAAACAAACAAACAAACAAACAAACATACATAATGACAAATCCCTCAAAGAAATTACAGTTGGGTGAACAGAGAATAAACAAAAAAATCAGTCATGCTGCTATTTACTCATAGGAAAAACATCTTAGCATATATTTGTCCAGCTCTTTTTCTGCTGATTAGTGGGTGCCTATATTTTTAAGCAAAAGAATGACTTACAAAATATACTTCTACAGTATTTTTTACATTGATTTATTTTGTATGAATGTATGTAATAAGTATGTGTGGGTATGCATGCTATGGTGTGCACATAGAGGTCAGAAGGACATTTGTGGGAGTTGGTTCTCTGTACCAAGTGAGTTCCAAGGATCAAACTAAAATCCTCAGACTTGGGAGCGAATCTGACTTGATGAGTTATTTCACCAGCCCTACTTTTTGAATATAGTCAAATCTAATGCTGAACCTTCAGAGTGTTTCTGGAGTTTAGATACTTTGAAAAATTACAGGAGTACCACGTTCTTAGCTAAATCTTTGCATACAGTGCCAGATACCAAAGCAAGCAAAGAACCAGGCAAGTTCAGGGCCTAGCCCTCACAAAACAACTGCTGGTTAGGTTGGAACCTTTATGGTTAGCATTCCCAAGAATAATTCCTAGAAGTTACTTGCTAAAACAGAATATATACATCTAACAGTCTTTTGGATATACACTGTCAAACTGCTTTCCAGAAATACCACATATATTTATACCAGCAACGTGTGAAATGTTCACATGTCCAACAGCAGTGTATAATATCTAAAAGACAGACACCATTATGCATTAACTTGAACCTGATTTCTTAAGAAAAGACCAAATCAGGCCTATTTTGAAGGCATCATAAATTAAATATTTATGAATATCCCAAGTGGAATACTTGAAGTCAATTTTTCTTTAAATAAGAGAACTTTTTTTAAAAAAAATAAATAAAATATTTGAACTTGGGCTATCTAGTTCCTTTAAAATAAGTTTGTTCAAGAAAGGCAGAAAAATTTTAAATACTCTTCCTTTAATTCTCACACTTCAAATTAAGGAATTACTTCCAAAGGTACCAATGACCTTTGTCTGATGCCTCCATTCCTCGTGTGTTTGTATGCTTGTGTACACATGCATGTATTTCAATTTTTTAAAGTATAGAATGAACATTCTTAATCTAGAGATCTGAAATCCTAAATGATCCTAAACTCAAAGCTTCTTACATACCATGCACCAAAACCACTCAGACCAGATCCTTAGATTTCACCTTCTTAGATTTGATATGTTCAACTGGTAGTCTGCAAATATTCTAAAACTCAGGAATTTAAAAATACTACGATCCTAAATGTTTTGGATAAGGGACGTGTGGGCTATACAATGATTAAATAATGTATTTTTTTTTTCATTTCAAGGGGTTTCATCTACTTGTTCTTGTCATTATTCTTTTGGATCCTCAGGCTGTCCTATCTTTGATGAGAGTCTATTAAGTTTGTTTCTGTGTTGTTTCCTTGTTTTCCAATTCAAGATATCTTAAACTCAGCTTCCATGTTTTCTTCTCTTAAATTTAGAAGAAATAAAAGGATTAGTGTGCTGGCTAGTCCTGGACACAAGCTAGAGTCATATGAAAGGAGTGAACTTCAATTGAGAAAATGCCACCATAAGATCCAGCTGTAGGGCACTTTCTTAATTAGTGATTAGTGGGAGAAGCCCAGCCCACTGTGGATGGCTTCATTCCTTGGCAGGTTGTCCTTGGTTCTATGAGAAAGCAGGATGAGCAATCCATGATGAGCAAGCAAGTAAGCAACACCCTCCATGGCCTCTGCATCAGCTCCCACTCGGAGATTCCTGCCCTACTGGATCCTATCCTGGCTTCCTTAGGTGATAATCAGCAATATGGAAGTATACGCAGAAAAACCCTTTCCTCTCCAACTTGCTTTTTGGTCATGGCATTTCATTACAGCAATAACAAACCATAACTAAGAGAGATAGGAAACCATCCTTATGCAATTTCTACTGAAATAATTGATTCAAGCAATAAAGCCATGGATGAAGTATTAGATAAAAGCTCTGTGTGAACCTGTACCTACAAATTGCCATAAGCACCCCCAGTGAGGGGCATTACAGTCCTCCTGGTGACAGGTAGTGACATCAAGCTTACACAGCCATCTATGATGGATTCCTCCCAAAATAAAGGGTAAGTTGGATACAAGTAAGTCTTTTGAGCTAATCCCTGCTCTCTGGCAAAGAGACTACTGGAACAAATACTATTATGCTGCAAAAATTGAAAAAAAAACACTTAAAGGTCTTTCAAGATTTATTTTTCACATATCAGCAATCAAATGCAACAACTATACCTGATTTAAAATAACCTATTATAAAAGGCATTGTCGAGATAAGCAGGAGATAATGAATATGGATGATATGTTAGATATTATCAGGATAGTTAATTTTCTTAGATAGGGTAACATCACTGTAATAATGTAAGGAAATACCCTGTCGTTACAAATGATGTATACAGTAGAACTCAGAGTTTACACAACTAGATTTTCAAATAAAATGGTGCAAGTTTGGTAAAAATCTTCATAATTCACAATTGTTGCTAAATTGGGGGAAGATGAATTATAAAGGCTTCGTTAATCATTAAATTTTTGTGGATAACTGAAAATTTTTAAGGTAAAAACTTAAATGGCATAAATTCAGCATGTAGGTAGACCCAAAATGTGATGCTTTTACTTACCTATAGATAGATGGATCATTGAGGTCAAGCGTTTCACTAACATAGTCAGAAAGGATAAAGGGGAACACAGGGTATTGCATGAGATCATTGAAGGATCGGCCAGCATGCTTGTTTAAATGAGTCAAATATTCAAAATTGGTAATTTGTCCAGTATACCACAGGTTTGTCAGAGCAGTGATGTTGCCATACTCCAGAAGATTGGGGAGGTTATTTGTGAGAATGCTCTGGTATACATCATCACGAACCTAAAAGGGAAGGAGAAAAAAAAAGATATTTTTAAGTTTATTGGTATGTCCCTAGAGAACCTGAAATCCTCCAAGAAATATATCTGTACTAACTCTAACTGCAGTTTCCTTCCAGAGGCAGACTATCAGTCATTAGCCTTACTGCTGGATATACCTGCTAGTGAAATTATCTGGCAGAAATTTCTGTGTTATCTGCTCATAATTCCCAAGGAAAAGTTATGCAGAAAAGTCACTCAGACATAGATACTATAAACAAAATATTCAATAAAGGTGCAGCACGATGGTGTAGACAGAGTGGTATTCTGCACTGACAGACTGATTGCATCAGAACAGATCTGGTCTGTGTGTTCCTGCTAAACCTTTCAAGCCATTATAATATCCGTAATATGGAGGTCATAATGTTTACCTGACAAGAATTAAATACAATGTCCTATGTAAGCAGGATACAAACTCACTACCTACTGAAAACAAACAGGATCAATCTCTCAACTCTTGTGATTCTTGGACTGAACCCAGGGCCTTGTTCATTCTATGCAAACATCCTACCACTGAGCTACATCCCAGTTCCATACAAACTTTTTTCAGAGATTAATAAAAGTTCTGTCATATAAAAGGAGTTTTCTGAGTCTTCCAAAATAAACAAATGAAACTCAATGGGTTTGGAAAACCCACCTCAAAGTCTATATGTTCAGGTGTAGAAAGAAAGATCTTGATGTGACAATGAGAAGTAAGACTGAATGGAAATTTTTAAGTTTATTTAAGAAAGAGAAAATGTAGGGGCAGACAGAAAAACAGTGCTAACAACTGAAACTGTCACCTAAAATCAAAGGTTGCCAAATGCTGACACCAAAATAGATGGATAGGAATTTGTGACAGTGGAAGGAAAAAAGCTTTCATTCTCCCAGCACATAATGACGTCAATAGTGTCCCAGTACAGGCAATGGGATACAGAACAAAGGCAAGTCTAGATATTCTGCAGGGAGAGCACAGTGCTGGGGACTAAACAGCCTAGTGGAGTGAGACAACACAGTAAAGGTGGCAGGGTGCTGGGTAATAGAGGGGCTGCTTGTAGTTGTTTGAATGGGAATGGCCCCCATAAGCTCATATGTTTAGAAATCTGGTCACCAGGCAGTAGAGCTGTATGAAAGGATTACAAGGATTAGGAGATGTGGGGTTTTTTTTGTAGTAGGCATGTCACTAGAGGTAGACTCTGAAGTTTTAAAAGTCTATGCTATGCCCAGTGTCTGTCTGTCTGTCTCTCTCTCTGTGTGTCTGTCTCTATCTCTGTATGCATGTGTGTGTAGCAGGATAAAGCTTTCAGTTACTGTTTTAGCACCACACTACCTGCCATGATAATGGACTAGACCTCTGAAACTGTAAGCAAGCCCAATTAAATGCTTTCTTAAGCCAAATAGCAAGGTGAACCCAAAGAAAAACATAATTACTTTGTTGAATATCTTAATCGTCACCACAGAAATTTCGCATGATGGATTGAGATAGAGCCAGAGACCCACATTCACATCAGAACAAGGGACTGAGCTACCAAGGTCCAGTGGAAGAGCAGAAGGAGGGAGAAAATGAGAAAGGAAGTCAGGACCATGAGGGACTAGCCCACCAACAGAGACAGTGTGCTCGATCTATTGGGAGCTCATCAAATCCAGTTGGACCAAGACTGAATGAGCAAATGACCTAACTGGACTCTATAAATGTGACTGCCAGTGGGGACTGACTGAGAAACCAACGATAATGGCACTGGGACCTATCTCTTCTGCATGTATTGACTATTTGGGAACCTATTCTATATGAATGCACATCTTCTTAGACTGAGATGGAGGGGGGAGAGCCTAGGGCTTCCCATAGGACAGGGTATCCTGCACCATCTTAAGGAAGCAGGGGGAGGGCGGTGGGGTAGTGGGGGAGTGGGAGGGCTGGGAACAAGGGGAGTAAATGTAAATTTTGCTTTTAACAATAAAAAAATAAATAAATAAAAAGATTTATTTATTTATTATGTATACAGTGTTCTGTCTGTCTGTATGCTTGCTGGCCAGAAGAGGGCACCAGATCTCATTACAGGTGGCTTTGAGCCACCATATGGTTGTTGGTAATTGAACTCAGGACCTCTGGAAGAACAGTCAGTACTCTTAACCTCTGAGCCATCTCTCCAGCCCTAAATGCTTTCTTTTATAAGAGTTGTCATGGCCATGTGCCTATTCACAGTAATAGAACAGTGACTAAGACACTGCTATTTATATAGTTAGGGTCAAGAGGGAGGGGATGCTATTTGGTATAGTAAGGGAGTTGAAGAGGTACTTCAATGGGCCTGAAAAAAGTAACAGACTGAGTCATTGGGAATTCTATGGAAGCATTCCAGGCAGCAGTTAAGTACAAAGACTCTGCAGCATTAGTGTCTGATACATTCAAGGAGAAGAAAACCACCATGGGTAGAGTATGAGTAAGGGAGAGAATGACAGATGAAGTTGGAAGATAATAAGGTTCTTGACTACCTGGGGCTTTCTCAGGCTCTTGTAAGGGCTTTGACTTTCAGTGAGTCGCCTGAGAAGTAACTACAGAGTTCTGACTAGAGAAATGAAACAGACTGAGGGTGGGGTGCAGATGTGGCTGGGTTAGTTAGGAGGCTGCTATAAAAGCTTTTAGTGAGAGATGATAGTGGCTCAGAGCAAAGCTGTAGCAGTTTAATCAGGTCATGGGTATGCTTGGATGAAGTAGACATGCAGGGTGGGAGGAACTCAAGGTTTTTGATTTGGGCAATAGAGAGACAGAGGTTCCATTTATGGAAAGAGGGAAAACAGGAAGGTTATTTCCAGGGAGAATCTTTACATTTAGTTTGAGATACCAACTGGCAACTCCAAGTGGAAATAGCAAGACAGAGTTAAATAAGTGGGTAAAATGTGTAGGGTAGAGGCCTTGGCACTGACATCAAACTTGAAAGTTTTAACATAATTTGCTTTGAAAGCCATGAGATAGATGAGGTCGGAAGAAGGAGAGTGAGCACTGATAGAGGTAAAAGGTCTCTCTAGTGGCTGGCTGCACTGCTTCTCTGATCCTTCAGCTTTCACCCCCTAATATCTGACTCCAGGTTTTATTTATTAAGACCAGCTAGAATCTGTGCTACAAGAACCTAAGGGACCAAAGGTAAGAGAAGGAAATGCAGGGACAAGCTGGTGATGACCAGCACATGTAGCTCTTTCCTAGGCTTTCCACAAAAGTAGGACTGTGAAACAAGTGAAGGCTGGACCATAGCCTGAGCTGTGTACTAGCTATTCCTTTCAGTCACTTTGGGGACATCAAATTTAACATTTCAAAGGTCATAGAGAATCTTTATAAAGGTAAGGACTCCTTAATCAACCTTATCTTAACCTTATTAAGATATAAGGTATACATTATATAGAGTACCAATTTAAGAAAATTAATCTTCATTTAATTAAGCTTCATATGATCATTTGCATCATTGGTCACATAATCACTTCAACAGTTACAAATCCAATAATGGTGGATTTACCTTGGTATTGTCAAATGCCAACAGGAGTGTCCTGCCATTTGTTAAAAAGATTTCTACAGCATTATCTCTCAGTTGCCACCAACGTCTGTGAACTTCTTTAATTTCCTCATATGTCCAGGAAAAAGATGCTGGCTCTAATTCGCCCTGAAGGATCTAAGACAAAAAAAAAAAAAAAACAACAAAACAGATAAAAGTATTTCCATTAAATGAAACTAGCTATTTTGGCTTTAAATATCAAAACAAAACACACAATCTTTCTTCCATAACAAAAAGATAAGACTATCTGGAAACTCTCCCATTATATAACACTGCATATGTTAGACAAAATTTAGGAATTAAAAACATAGACTATTTCTAGATCTGTTTAAGGTTATAGAATACCCAGAAGCTTTATCTATAACATGAGAATTCAGAGTCTTATTGGTCATTTTAATGATGACTACTAGTATATCCAGAGGAATCTGTTATCATTACCCATCCATATAGACGTCTGTATGCTTAGCTATACAATTATACAAAAATTTTCTTTCCTTTTGATAGCAAAGGTACTCAACTGTGAATTGGGAGTGGCAAGGAGCATTTATTGGTTGCTGCTCAGGACAATGATGAGGAATAATGACACGAAATAATAGAAGTGTGCTTAAATTTGAACCCTAACTCTAATTGCTGGGAGCTAGGCCAAAAGGAAGAGGAGACAGCACTCTTCCCTCTAAAAGAACCTTTTAGAAAGTGGTTGTAATCCACATTCATCTACACACAGAGTAATAATGGGTGAGCTAGTTCTTTCACTAGATTGGATTTACAGTTTTTAAATTTTTCCTAGGTTTAAGCAAACATAAACTCAAGCCTCCACTCACCGAACTTTCAACTGTATCAGAAGCATTGTCTTCCACAAAGTACATTCCACATTTACCTGCAAGAAGTAAGTGGGAAGAAGGGTTTGAAAGTATGTCTGCATTGTTCTATTTGGTGAAGGGTGGGGCCTCTGAAGTCCTCTGGCTTGAGTTTGAAAACAAGCAGCTAGAAACAGTTCCATAAATATTTTAAAATAGTACTCATAAGATCTCAGTTAATTAATCTTCCTGTGCCTTAGGTTTCTTACTAAAAAGGGGGAATGTGAGAGTTGAATTTTCAAAATTACTATAAAAATAATATTAGAATATATATATATATAAATACAAAGCATGCATCACTATTACCTGGCTATTGGCTAGTTCTACTACTACCTTCTTATAGTACAAGCATACTGATAGGCTTTACTCTGTTACTTGCTGAAGTCTCTGTTAAAATAGTGAAAAATTTAACTACATCAACAGATTTTAACTTGAAAAAATCTAAATTATATGTAGTAAAAGGAAGACTGAATATAAAAATGTTCACCCAGAAAGATAATAATAATAATAAATTTTGAACATGTACTTTCAGAAAATGCCATTTATTCATATTCATTAGAGTAGTCTCCTGCCTTTATTTGTGGTTTTGTATTTATTTACAACCTGATGCTGTTTACCCTCCTTTCTGTCCTCCCCATAACCCACTCTTCCCCTCTGTCCCCCCATCCATTTTTCCTCCATTTATATTCAGAAAAGGGCAGACCTCCCACTTATATCAACCAAATATGACATATCAAATTGCAGTAAGACTAGGTAGTAAGTAGGTCCCCTCCTACTAAGGCTGGGCAAGGCAACCAAGTATGAGAAATAGGGCTGCTAAAGCTGGGAAAAGAGCCAGAGACAGCTCCTGTTCCCACTGTTAGGAGTCCCACAAGAAGACGAAGCTGTCCAAGTGTAGCGTGTGCAGAGGGTCTAGGTCAATCTCATGAAGGCTCCCTGGATGCTGATTTTACTCTCTGTGAATCCCTATGAGACTAGGTTAGTTGATTCTAGAGCTTTCTTATAATGTCCTTGACCCCTCTGGCTCCTACAATCCTTTCTCCCCCTTTTCTGCAGGATTCCCTGAGCTCCACCTAATGCTTGGCTGTGGGTCGGCATCTGTTTTCATCAGTTGCTCGATGAAGCCTCTCTGATGACAACTGGACTTGACTCTGGTTTTGCTTTTTGAGGATTCGGTTACTTATAGTCAACCATGATCTAAAAACATTCTATTGAAAATATAAAAAAGTAAATATGTTTTAAATATTCAATAATGCTACTCTAAGTACTTAATGAAATCTAGTCCTGAGCTGCTCCATCCTATCTGAAACACGAACCACGTCTTCAGGTAGTGTATCCAGGTCTACTAGTCAGCCACTGGCTGATCATTAGGGTTGGCTGCTACAATGTTGAATGCTTTATGACCAAATAACTTTTATTTGACTTTAATAATGCCCCCCCCAAGGCAAGAGTAGTGATGCTGGCTATTCACATATGCCAAGAGAAGACATGAATTTGTACTTTTAAGTAAAAAAGGTAACAATACAATAAAATATTTTGAGAGGGCTCATATTCATAGAGCTTTTATGTGGTGTTGTTATTTTGTTAGTTATTTTTGTTAACCTGTTTCTGTGGCTAATTTATAATTCATCGTTATTTATCATGGTATGTTCACATGGGAAAACAGTACTATCTGTGCTTTAGAGCATCCACTTGGGCTCCATGAGTAAGTGGGGCTGTCTCTATAAAGTCAAAGCAAAGTCACCTATGTGATGCTTAAGAAATTTTACCTCTGTATGAAAAATACTTCAAATTATTTAAGAATTAACTAAAGAAGGGTGAATATGAGTAAAATTCTTTTGAAGCCAACTTACCTAACAACAATTCCCCAGTTGTCTCTCTGGATGGTGCAACACTGATACATCTTCGATTCACTCTGTCAAAACATGTTAAAAATTGCTATGATTCAATTTTTCCCAATTTTAGACTTCAAGCTTTTTAATCTAGTAAAATATTAATGCAAAGCAGACTAGAGTTTCAGTAGCATAAGCTGTCATGTCAAAACCCAAATGATGTTCCTGTGCTAATTATATAACACTCATCAGAGCAGAAGTGATGGAAATCTTTAGGAAAGTCTAGGGATTTCTGCAGCTGCCTGTAGAATATATGGATTTAGCTACCTAAGAAATGTCAATGTTTCATAATTTCAGTAAGCAACTAGACACTGTGTTAGGTCATTGATATTTCAATGTGGGATAAAAACCTAGTTTTGCTGCTGTTTTTAGGAAAACCAGGGACATTGGGATTAGAAAATTTCTGTTCTGACGGCACTGTCTTTTAAAGTTTCTAACTATAAAATGGGTACAATAATAATAAATGCCACAAGAATATAGCAACACTGCTAAAACTAATGCATACCGCCACAGTTAACATTCAGTAATACTATGAAAGCCTGCATATAATCATTCCCTTTACTTCTGAAGTGAAAAAAGTGAAGCAGAGAGTTGGATCCAACAGAAGGGCAAAACCGAGAGAGGAGACGATCAGGCAGGTAGGCAAGGAAGGAAGTGAATTTGACACTTTAGGACACTACATTCCACTCCTGTGGTGGCACCAGCAGCAGCTCTATCTTCTTTACAGACTAGAAAGTCAGCTACAATACAATACATATGCTAGGAAGGATCAGAGCACAGTGACTGATGTCCATTAAACCCCAGTGTCAGAAATGGCATCTGGAGTTTGCCCTTCAGCCTTGTCCTGTCTCAAGCCTCTTTTGTTTAAGACTTTCTTAACATCACAATAGTATCTGAAACCAATACTACACAAAATCTACAATGACCTAATTTTGCATATCATTCATCAAAAAGTGAAGGAAGGCAAGTACTCAGATCTACCTTATGGATTCACTTGCAGCTTTGTCTTTGACAGTAGAGGAGAAGGAAGAATGAGTCTTATCTTCAAATAGGTAAGAGAGTGGTGGCTTGACCATACCTGTTGAGAAAAAAGTACACATTTATCTGGTAACCGGTTACCTGACATATCTACAAGTCACAGGCAAAGTTACTATTACCTTCTGACTTTTGTCTGTCCCTAAGGAGATACTTATTTGGAATAGTTAAATAACATCTCTGCAAACGTCTCCTCTCTCGGTTTGGCCCTTCTGTTGGATCCAACTGCCATGAAGTTGGATAGTAGATTGGATCATACCAGACTGCTCTGCAAGTTGAAATAAAACATTTTAGTGGTCACCCAAGGATTTATAGCCTTAATATCATCATAGAGACTGATTAAATAAACACAATGTGCCTGTTTAATTACAAAACAGCAATTTGTACATTAGAGGAAACACATACATAAGATAAAGACTAACATAGAAAGTGAGTAACTGTCCCTGAGTCCAGTTCCCAAGTTCCCTTCTGGAGTAACTGCTCATTCTAGTTTCCTGTATCTACTAAATTTTATTTTCTGTTCCAAAATTTAATGAAAAATTTTTTGGGCTATAATTACATCATTTCCCCCTTCTCTTTCTTCCTTCCAACGCCTCTCACATGCCCTCCTTTGCTCTTTTAAATTCATGGTCTCAGCCGGGCGGTGGTGGCACATGCCTTTAATCCCAGCACTCGGGAGGCAGAGGCAGGTGGATCTCTGTGAGTTCGAGACCAACCTGGTCTACAAGAGCTAGTTCCAGGACAGGCTCCAAAGCTACAGAGAAACCCTGTCTCGAAAAATAAATTAACTAATTAATTCATGGTCTCTTTTTAATTGTTATTATACATACCCCCTCTCTCCTAAACATATAAATATAACCTTCTCAGTCTCCATCATGTTACTTGTGTGAATATTTTCAGAGATGACCACTTGGTATTGATAAATAACTCCTCTTCCCTGGAGGAAACTATTTCTCCCACTCTCAGTATTCCTTAATTGTCATGAGATTGCCCCCTTCCATGTTAAATATACTACCAATTTTAAAAGATGTGTCCCTTCTACCACAGAACTTTATCAGCACTATACAACACACTATACCTAACATGGTTACTAGCTAATGGAAAACTTTCTCCAAATTAATTTTTTAGAGTTCCCATTATTTTCTACTGATAAAAATTAGTTCCTTTTTGTAGTATATGTCACATTTTTAAAATTTAAGATAGTAGATGAAAGAAAAGAGTAAAACTAAAGTACTTTTTTTTTTTTTAGAAATCAGATTTCAAAAAAACACCCTTAATTCTATTACTTAGAACATTACTTTCTGTCATAATGTTTCTAGCCATGCTACTGTTACTATTCCTTTGCTGTTCCCAATTAATTTGCTGCCTTCTGCATTTTGTACTCTTTCCTTAGGGTAGACTCACTAGCAAGAAATATTTGCAGGGCTCCGAATATGCACTGTTCCAGGGTACACCACAACCAAAGCTCTGAATAACAACAGCTAACATGTCTGGCTAATGTCCTGTTGTCAGTATGGGCACAAGAAAAAAAAAACTAAACAAAAAATTAAAGTATAGTCAATAATGGCTTTAAAAATCAAATTCACAGTTGTAATTGATAACTACACATAGGAAGATTAAGTTCAAAGCCCCTCTCAGCTACACAGGAAGTGCAAGGCCAACCTAAGTGACATAGGACTCTGTCTCAAAGGACCATCTAAAGCAAACAAAAAAGGCAAATTACCCTCTGTCAATAATAAGTATTTTCAATTTGTTTAAAAAGTCTAATGTACATCAAGAGAGTACTCGTGCTTTCTGCTCTTTTGAACTTCAGGGATAATGGAATTATACTTTATATCTATGTATGAAAATATTAATTCTTCAACAAATTTTCTGAAAACAAATTTCCTTATTTTTTGTCCTTAAATATAATACACACCCATTAAAATTAAAATTCAAACCACTGAATTCTTTCCAATTTTTTGTTGCACTTAGCTAAGAATGTTACCAATTCTGTAGAAATACATACACCAATTTCTTAATTTCATCTACTTAAAAAAATATTGAGGGGGGTACTTGGTGATTGACCTCAGGGTTTATTTAGCACATGCTGGGCAAGTGCTGTTTTATAAACTTTCTAAGTGTAATTCTTTCTGTTTGCAATTTCCATTATTATATAATCAGTGTATTTTAGTACTCAAAGTCAGGTTAATAAGCTATTTTTTTTTCACTTTGTAGCTCTGGCTGTCCTGGAACTCACTAAGTAGTTCAAGCTGGCTTTGAACTCACAGAGATCTTTCTGCCTCTGCCAACAAAGTGCTAGAATTAAAGGCATGCACCATCACGTCTGACTGTAGCTAGCTATCTTAATTAAATATAAAGAATGACACAGACACATTAATTTTCTTTTCTCTGCAGCTTTGGAGCCTGTCCTGGAACTCACTCTGCAGACCAGGCTGGCCTCAAACTCAAAGAGATCCACCTGCCTCTGCCTCCTGAATGCTGAGATTAAAGGCATGTACTACCACTACCCAGTTAACAATTCTTCTTTTTTTTTTGAGACAGGGTTTCTCTGTGGCTTTGGATCCTGTCCTGGAACTAGCTCTTGTAGACCAGGCTGGCCTCGAACTCACAGAGATCCGCCTGCCTCTGCCTCCCAAGTGCTGGGATTAAAGGTGTGCACCACCACCGCCTGGCAACAATTCATCTTTTAAAAGAGATTTATTTATACATGTATGAACATTTTTCTGCATGTATGGATGTAGACCATATGTGTGCCTAGTGCCTGAGGAGGCCACAAGAGAGCACCGGATCTCCTGGATCTGGAGCTATGGGTGGTTTGTGCTGGGGAACTGAAACCTCTCCTCTGCAAGAGCATAAGCATTCTTTCTAGTCTCCTGATAATGCATCTTTAAAATCATATTGATAAAGTCTAAGATAGAAAAAGATCTAATTTTTAACTAAACTTAACTACACTCTTAACTACACTCTTTTGACAATTTCCCTATCCTTTTGCAAAAAAAAAAAAATAAAATTTAAATTGAAGTGAATTTTACTATCTGAAAGAGCTACTGCCTTTAGGTTTTGCTTCAGAATTAAAAGAAATTCATGTGACTATTTTTAAAGATTGCAAAAGTGATAATTAGATAAAAATGTTTCCTTAACTAGTTTAACAAATCTGAATTCTATAGTGAAACAGTATTTAACATCATATATAAAAGCTGAACCAGATGTGTTCCTAGTACACACCTGTCGTGTGTCAGCTGCTGGATGAGCTCCTGCCAGTGTCTGCTGGCACTCAGGTCGACTTTGTACATCCCTCTGATGTGCTGAATCACCTTTTTTCTTTCAATTCCTTGGGAGAGAGATATGGCCTGGGTGATATCTGCAGCTATTTTAGATATGTCCTTGGATTTTAAATCGAGCCGCTGAAAGAGACTAAACAAGATTGTTCCAAAGTTAAGTATCCATGGAACATTAAATAATACTTTAGTAGTACATTTGAGGGCTAGGGGAACAGCTCAGTGGTATAGCATTTGACTAGCATGCATGAGAACTTGAGTTTCATCTGCAGCGTTCCACATATATACATACACATGCACACAGATACAAACACACACAGATGTAAATGCATATGTATACATACAAAAAAAAAGTGGCCTCACAAGTTTTCAAAATCAAACCAAAAGAAAAAAAAGGCCTGCTGTAGGAAACTGGAGACTTCTGGAGGGCAGGACTTTGGAAGACACTGTAGCTCACCTCTGTTGATTATTGTTAACTGTTTTCTGCCATGCTCCTTTACTCACACTCTCTTCATTTTCATATTTCTTCTGTTCCTAAAAGAATTCAACAATATTGTATAAAACTATTCTCTTTTTTCTTTTTTTGAGACAGGATTTTATGTATCTTAGGTTGGCACTGAACTCACTATGTAACCAAGGATGACCATAAACTCCTGATCCTCCAGCCTCAGCCTCTTAGCGCTGAGATAATAGTGTATACCACTACATCCAGGCCCTTTAGGTGAGCACTCTACACATTCTGAGCCCCAAAACTTGTTATTTCTCATATAATATTGGCACTGGGCTTAACAAAGTAATTTTGAAACCAAGTTAATAAAGGAAAACTTATTACTCTCAAGAGACCAAACTACTGTAATATGAGCCACTTAAACAACATTATAATTTCCCTCTTTTTTTTTTTGTATAGTTTGAGCCATTGACATTAAAACAGAAAAATATGTTCCCCAGCCTGTTGAGTTCACAGTTACCTGCTTATTTCATTTGCTTGTTAGAAAACCCTTAAGTCCAGGTATGTTTCAACTTGCTTGTCCCTACAAAATCTGTGCTTCATCAGGATATAAAAACGGCTCAGCGGTTAAAAGCACTTGCTGCTCTTGTCAAGGCCTGGGGTTCATTTCCCAGTGCCAGAATGATGACTCACAACCACCTGTGGCTCTAATTCCTCTTCAGATCTCCAAAGTCACTGCATATCACAGACTTACATGCAGACAAATATTCATGTACATAAAATAAATAAATCTGAAAAAAATCTTTTCTTCATTGAAGGCTATAAATATGGATGACAAGAACCAAAGAATAGAAAGCTCCTCACAATAAGTCTGTTTTTTAGCTTCCTGATCAAAAACTCTTGTGGTAAAAATGGAAGAATAATTGCAAGCTCATCATCAACAGTAAAAAAAAGTCTTTATGTCACGATGTGAAGAGTGTATAGCGGATTTGCTAAAAAAAAAACAACTCTGACTGATAGACTCACCTCTTTGATCATTTTAATGAGCTCTGGTTTGGAAGGGGCACTGGGAGGGATGCACTTGTGGCCACATAATTTTAAAGAATTCATAAGCAGTTCTGCTGTGTCCAGGTCTTCTTTATTTAACTCATCTTCATGATTATGTATCAACTCTGACAAATACAAAACCAACTTGGCTCCATGCTTTAAAAAAAATTATAATGCTTTAGTTTTAAAGAATTTTTATTTCTTCCATTTAAATTATTTAATAATAAATTTAATTATATTTCTAAAGTTGGTTGGGTCGACTTCAATATAGCTGTAAAATACATGATAGGGTAGATGAAAAAATTTAATTATGTATTAGATATTCCTAATTCTACTTGTTTTAATAATAGAAAATAAGTGTTTTAAAAAAGAATCCAGAAAATGTCATAACCTCTACAAACTTTAATAAACTGTTAAATAAATTAGAAAAAGAAATGGCACTGCCAGTGTAACAAAGATATTATCAAATATTAAATCTACATTTAATATGTTTATGTGGTATGCATCATATTATTCTGTGTATATTAAAAACTTTTCATAAATGGTTGAAATGAAGCAATCTAGTTATCCAGCTTCTGGGGAGAATTTGTCAAGGAAAACTAGAAAATGAAGTGGGTGTAAAGGAAAAGACAAAAACACTGAACTAGAAAAGAAACTGTCTTTTAACCTTGAAGTAAAAGTATGTCTCCATCCCCTTTCCTTTGAGTTTCACTCAGAAAATGGTAAGATTTTAGAAACAAAAGACTGTCCCTAGCTCATCAAAACTGACTCCTCTCAAGGGAAAGAAGAGACAAGAAACTCAAGGCAGTAAGCTCCTGTGTCTGAGATCCACACGAGTGTCAGGGGAGGGCTGGTGTGGGCCAGTCTGTGAGCAGACAGATTGAAAGCCAAAACTGGAGTTCTTAAGGTGATGACAACTATCCTTTGAAGTGCAAACTTAAACCAAATTTTGTTGGGTGGGCCTTCCACACAATGTCTATCACATATGATTGTCACGTGTACATACATGTTAAACAATAATTATGCCAACAAAATAAACACATGCCCTTTAAATCTTCAATGATACAAATATCACTGAATTTGGCTTTATGGCATTTTAAACTGTGAATAGAATTAAATGTCAACAAACAGGTCTAAAAACGATTACATCTTAGTTGATATTTAAACCAACATGCTGAATCACATCATGTTGTTACTAAGAGCCTAAGATGAACATATGCAACAGTGAAAGTAGCAAAGCTTATTTTAATGCAGCATTTTAAAGTAGTCAGAAGACAGCTGCTATCGGACCAAAAGAGGAAAAGCAACAGATGCTATGAGAGTAAAAGCATTGAAAAGTCAGCAAATAAAGAAAAGTGGTGCATGACTGCGTGTTTTCCATGTGTCTTAAAAGAAATGTTTGTTTTACATTAAAACTATCTCAGCTTAGTATTCAATGACATTCTAAACTATCTTTAAAAAGGTATCTGGAAAAAAGCCACCAGGAACAGTGGCTTATACCTCAGTATTTGTAGGCAGAGACAGAAGGATTGCTATCTGGATATCTGGGCTACAAAACAAGAACATGCAAAGAAACACCTTATGTTTTCAAATATCTCATTTTACTATCCTTTGATCAATTGTTTTTCAATGAGAAAAGGTGTTAGGACACATGTAAAAAGCTTTTTGTTCTCAGCTCTCAAAAAGTAGACATCTTAGGATGCAAAGACAGGAAGATCACGTTAGTCTGCAAGTTTTAGATAGAAAACAACAGTTTCCATCTCAAAACCAAAACAAAACAAACTGACTTAAGAAACTCAATGTGGCTGGTCATTCGGGCACAGGGCCCTGC